>APFE030942361.1:48205-62577 GCA_000404065.3 Pinus taeda
TAGAATGGGTGGGAAGGGTGAGTAAATTTGGCAGTTCAACATTGTAAGTATGTTGTACTGGTTTATTATGGTGAGGGTGTGGAATTAGTTGAGCAGGAAAATGTGTAAGGAATGGAGCATTTTGATGATATGGTTGGTTGGGTTGTGTGAATGGTTTTGATGGGCAAGAAAGATATTGCGGAAAAGCTGATGGAGAATATGGAGAATATGCTTGTGCTACAAGATGAGGGAGAGTAGTCATGCAATCATAAGGTGAACCATGCCAAGCTTGTAGAGAAAATTGCTGGTGGTTATATTGAGATTGACATGGCTGCCCTAACACATTAGTATTCCATAATGGATTATGCAAGTAAGAAAGTGGAGAGGAGGTGTTTTGAACCATACCTGTAGGCCATGATTTCCATGGTTTTGACCTTGTTGCAGCTTCCTTACCTCTTTGATATGCTACTTCCATCCTAGACAAGGAAGAGTGAGTATCTATGAGATGCTCCTTTCGGTCCTGAGGACAAAACACTTCATCAAATTCTTCATTTGTATGAACCTACAAAACATCCAATTTTTCATTTAGAGAGCTAATAAAATCAACTTTAAAATTTTCAAATAAAACATTGATTTCAGCTCTTATGTCTCCTATTCTTGTAGCAGATTTGGAAAAAAAAGAACAAACATCTCTAGAATTCTTACCAGCCTTGGAGATTCCTCTTGAATACCTTATGCACAACTCACAAACATCATCATATGATAACTGAAAAACATCACCTTTTCCTATCAGATTTAAGAGTTCTAAAAATTTATCTTTGATTCCTTTAAGAATGAGTGTTTTTAAGATCTCTTTCTCCAAATGCTTATATTGTGATTTTTGAAGGTTGTATTGAAATCGATCTACATAGTCCTCCAAGCTTTCATCTTCCCCTTGTATCATATCAAAAATATCTTCATTGGATTTGCAATAGTCTTCGTACTTCTTCAAGAATATGTTATTCATGTCTTCCCATGATTGGATGCAATTCCCACCTAGGCTCATGAACCATCGGAGAGATGCTCCTTTTAGAGTAAGAGGAAACACTTTCAACCTTTGATTGTTAGTGTGATAATCATATCCTTTACAAAGTATTTCAAACTCAAACAAAAATGTATGTGGATCTTCATTTGCTAAACCATGAAAATTTGGTAAAGATGGGGGAATTATGTGCATTTGCATCACTCCTCCTAGATCTTTGATAGGAAATTCAAAAGTAGAAACGTGAGCCATTTCTTACCATAGTTTAAGATGTTCTTCATGTGTTTCTTCGAGGCTCCTTCAAATGTTCCTGTCAATCGGTTAGTGAAATGGGTGGGGCTTACATCACCACTTGCGCGAGATCATGTGATTCATTTTTTTAAAAATTTCTATCTTTTTCCTAATCATTCACACAAAAATTCAAACATCTATTTCTACCCTAGGTTCTTTAACGGTCCTGCTGGAAAGCGGACGGGGGAGCAGGGCTTTTACATGCTCCATACGCAGGTTCTTACCTTCCGTTTTTAAGATCCAGCTCTTCCCTAGCAGGAACTCATCAGATTCACACTACTCTTTAGAAATGGCTACACTCTCCCCGGCAACGGTGCCAAAATGTGGAGCGATAAAAAGGTGTCTTTGTAACTCCTAATTACCTTCACATTAATTATCAACCCAGGGATGACTTTTTATTTCAAGAGTGTACTCAGTCTGAGGCGGCTATTTACTCAAGAGTAATGTTTTTGCAGTACAACTTTCAGAAAATACAAGAGTAAACAGATGCTAAACTATGACTAAATTACTTCAAAAGGATAACATCACACAAGGCAGCTTATCAGTCAAGGGTGCGGAAGCGATAACCCATCCCTCTAGAAACTGATGGAAAGGAAATTAGAGCATGGACCATAGGTCTGGGAGCTAGGCAGCGACTGCTGAGGCTCACTACAACCTTAGACCTTCTCTCACACCCAAGCAGCAAATGCAAGTAAATGGAACGGCAGAAAGTAGAATAGAACAACAAATAGGAAATGGAACAGCAAGTCTAAAATGGAACAACAGTAAATGGAACAACAAACTAGAATTAAAGGAATCGAATAGAAAAACTATGTAATTAGAAAGACACAACAAACTATAAATGTAATTGAATCAACAACCTTAATCTAGCAGCATGAACATTAATCGCAATTATTGAAGCAATTACAATTGCAGTTATATTTGAATAGTAACTTAATTGAACATCCATGGCAATTATAAATGAGCAGCAATTAAATGGACCACAGTTATTAATTAGACAGCGTAGTATTAGATCAGAATTAATAGCAGTACATTTCAAGTTATAATTAATAATTCTATCACTCACGCAATCCAATTATGATTTCAATATAACCAAGCAATTATGCGAAATGTTCATAAACAAAAGATTGTTGAACAAAACAATTTAAAGAAATGAAAAGGAAATCAAACCATCACATGACAACAATTGTAAAGATATGATACACAATAGCAGCGTACTCCACCAGAGGCTGGACCCTTAGTCGCGAGTGGATGCTGCTGGGTTACTTCAAATGAACAGAATGAACAACAAATCCCAAATCATGTATTAATCATTAAATGGTGAAATCATTACAACAGTTGA
Source organism: Pinus taeda (assembly GCA_000404065.3). Taxonomy (NCBI): domain Eukaryota; kingdom Viridiplantae; phylum Streptophyta; class Pinopsida; order Pinales; family Pinaceae; genus Pinus; species Pinus taeda. Next base: position 50,839 of record APFE030942361.1, read on the forward strand.
AGCTTTTGAGACTTACAGCATAAAACAATCCTTTCTTCCTCCTATCCTATCATGAATTCTTGATTCTAAATCCTCAATTCCATCATTCAAATCCCTCTCTGAAGTCCTGAAGTCATCCTGAAGTCATCCCCATCTCTGATCTCTGTTTTCATTTAAATAGAGAGATCAGAGAGAAGTTACAATAAAGATAAGTACAGCATGATTTGTATTACAAAATTGGATTATTTCCAACCAATTGATCAATAAGAAGATATATTTCCATTCATCTCTCAACAAGAGCAAGACGAATTTGGCTTTGCAACTGAGATTTGGAGGACGGCCGCAACATCAAATCTAAGAAAATCGTGCTCAAAGAACCCTGTGTTTCTCTCAGTACAAGCCGAATTTGGGCAAACCATTCTTCAATAAAGTTAATTGGGTCCGTTCTGGACAAAACCCATGTTCCCGATTTTCCAGATTCTTCTCCATTTGCTCAGAATCTCAACCGCAAAACTGTCACTCCTTATTCCAGCGCATTTCTGAGTTGGCAGATTTAATGGTCAAATCTTCAATCTAGAAATTATCTTGGAGTTTAAAAATGGTAAATAATGTTACAACTAATTTATTGAAACTATCATTGATAAAATCATTCATAATCATCAATTTATTAGAAATAAAGGAGAATAAATAATATTCATCCATAAGAGCATCAATCATCATAAAATGGATTTATATAATAAATTATAATAAATGACATGATGAAGAATAGTGGAAATGGGCGGGATAAGTGTTCAAAAGTGATAATAATAATGGCATATTAACGACCCAACAAGTTTTATCTTATCTTATTTTGATTGAGTCAAAATGTTTACATAACATAACAGAGCATGACAAATCTCTTACATACTAGGGTGGAGAGCGCCTCTAGGCCCAAAAAAGTAGACCTTTTCCCGTAGTTTAGACCTTAATTTAAATAGTGATATGTGGATTTGTATGAAGATATTTTGAGGCAGTATAAATCTTAATTAATAATAAAGTAGAAAGTTCTTCAATATAATGGTTATAAATATGAATTATTATTTGGAGACAATTAAAATCTTAATTAGTAAAAAAATAGAAAGTTTTTAAATATAAAGGTTATAAATATTAATTATTATTTTACTTTGTATGGTAGAATGGATCTTAATTATAGTTACTATTTATACTTATATATATATATTTCACATCTCTGTCTATATACAAATATTCTTATTTAAAATTATATGTTAATTAAATTAATGAATTAAGTTTGTATATGTTTATTAATTATATGTTTTGAGTCATGTATAGATGAGTGTTTATTAGAAGTCACCTTTGAAGGATGGATAGGAGAGCACTGCGTGCGCGAGAGGAGCCAAAATGGTGAGAGACTGCGCACAGCACCATCGCCATGGCGCCAGGAGGGGGCCGCAAGCTGAATCCTCCCCTTCCACCTGAGCTATCTGCGTTTCAGGAACTGGTAGCAGCATGCAATAAACGGACAACAAACAAAAGCCAGCAAAAGTTTGTCAAAATAATGGAAACCATCCCCATAGTTGCTCAGCCTACTGAAGAACCTTGCAAAACAACTTTGAACCTAGTAGAACGAGGGCTTATTGGGCAGTTCACTAGGTTATGGACCTTGCCTAAAGTTGTAGATGCCTAGGTACAAAGGAACTAATGATCTCTTGTCAAGGAAGGAATCAAGAGTCACTTTGTTGGTAAAGGCTTCTTTTTATTTGCATTTGAATCAATAGAAGACATGAACCTCATATTCAGATATGGCCCGTATTTCATGGGTCCTCAGGGTTTGTACCTGAACTAATGGACTCCAGACTTCAATCTGACTCAGGATGTGCCCTCGGCTGTCCCCATCTGGGTGCGCTTGCCTCATTTACCTCTGCACTATCGGAACCCCAAATCCTTAGAAGTAGTAGGCAATAAACTTGGCAAATACGTCGATCGAGTAGAAAGGAGGGACCAATACTCCTGCACGAGAATTTGTGTAGAATTTGACCTGGAGGAAGGCCTCCCTGAAGCTATAAAAATTAAGTTGGCCGACTGGTCTCACATCCAAGTGCTAAATTATGAGCAACTCCCATTTAAATGTTGACATTGTCATGGCTATGGGCACTTTACCAGGCATTGTAAAAAGAAATCAGAGGAGGGGGCCAATAATGTGAAAGGAGATCAATGGACTCAGGTCTAGAAATCAATAACAGCTAAGCAGAACAACAAAACCAAAGGGAAAGGAGTGTTCACGGGGAGTGGTGCTCCACCCATAGTGTAAGAGGAGGGGAGCTCAGTCCCTCCAAGAGCAGACATACCCACCAATCCCTTTGAAATACTCAGTACATCAGAAAAGCTCCCAAATCCAGTAGATGAAGAGGTTGAACAACAGGCCATTACTATGGAAGAAGATAAAGGGCAGGAGGAATCATGCCCTCTCCAAATCAGAACTCCAAGAGGTGTCTCTAGCTCCCCAACCTATGCAAATATGACAAGGAAGAAGACTCCAAAGATTTCTGGATCCTTGGAAGATGAGACAACCGAGAGGCCTTCGAAAAGAGGGGAAGAAATATCATAGAGAGGCAAGAGAAGAAGAGGCGGAGAGACAAAAAATGCAAGGCAACCAACCCACGATTTATATGTCCATCAATAGAAATACTAGAACCAGGCTTCCCAAGGGAGGTACTGCCCCCCCCTCTACTAGTAAATAATGCGATTAGTCTCTTGGAATTGCAGAGGACTGGGGAATCCCTCAAAAGATGAAGCAGTCAAGAACCTATTGAAATCAGAATTTCCTGAGATCCTCATGCTTCTGAGACTAAAATAGAAGGGGAAGCACTTCCTGATCTTGCAAATTAAACTGGAAAACAAAAAACGGAAAAGCAGGTGCAAGGGGTACATGTGGCGGGCTTGCCATTCTCTGAGAGGAAGACAAGTTTCAACTTGAGAGCTCCTTCCAAACACAACATTGGATTTACACTAAACTACGACACCTTGCTAGTAAGATTACCTTTGCTCTCTTTAATATTTACATCCCTATCCTCTATGAAAAAAGAAAGACTACTGGCAAACCCTGTCTGATATCCTTGAAGCTTGCTCCCTCAAGAATATAATTCTAGCAGGAGACTTCAATCTAGTATTTGAACCAAAGGAAAAAAGAGGAGGAATCAGTAGCAGGGACCACTTCCTTCCCTTCATGGAAGACTTGATTCAACAATGGGATTTACTGGACTTTAAGCCAAAAATAGGGCTTTACACATGGACAAACAATAGAGTTGGGGCGGAGCACATTTTAGCCCGGTTGGATAGATTCTTACTTCAGAGCACCTTCCTCTTCGAAAAGAAGATCATTTCCACAAAAATTCTTCCAAAGCTAACTTCTGATCATAAACCCATTCTTCTTATGCTAGAAGAAGAGGGAAATATGGGGCCAATCCCCTTCTTGTTTAACCCTCTCTGGTCAAACAAGGAAGGGTTTATGGATACAGTCAAGAAGGCCTGGTCCATCCCTATTCTTGGATCGCCCAACTACATATGGGAACAAAAGCTAAAGGCCACCAAAACAACCTTGAAAGCATGGATAAAAAATCCCATTGACTCCCCCACTAGTCATAGAAAACAGAATATAAAGCAACTGCTTGATTTGCAAAGAGGCGTGGAGCTGCAAGACATTACCTTCTCAGAAATTCATAATGAGCAATAACTCCAACTCAACACTCTTTGATCATTCAAAGAGGAGGAAGAATCCTTGAGGCTCAAATCGTGTAATCTCTAGCTTGTGTATGGAGACAAAAATTCAACCTTCTTCCACAAGTAGATTCAAACTCGACTTTCTAGAAACAACATTGTTGAAATCACCTCATCAGATGGGGCTGTTCTCAAAGGCACAAATCTATTAAAAGAGGTTGAAACCTCTCATTTCCATTAGTTGTACAAAGAATAAGGTGCGGATGATGATGAGGAATCATAAGACTTCCTCAATCATGTTCCAAGACTGGTTAACAAGGAGGATAACTCAAGAATCCTGAAGCCCTTCACTAAAAACGAAATCAACAATGTCATATGGAAGATGGAAGTAGACAAAGCTCCAGGACCCAATGGGTTCTCCGTTCACTTCTATAGAATCTGCTAAGACATCATCAAGGCTGATCTGTTTTGAATGATTAAAGGCTTCCTCCCAAAAGCCAAAGTGGGAGGAAGCAAAAACTCCACTTTCCTAGTGCTAATCCCCCAAAAAAGCGAACCTGGTGGCGTTCGATTGCTTTAGGCCAATATCGCTATGTAATGTGTCCTACAAAATACTCACCAAGTTACTTGCAAATAGAATAAAGCCGCCACTAGAAAAAATCATTTCTCCCAACCAAGGTGGGTTTGTCAAAGGCAGGCATATCCTGAACAACGTGGTTCTGGTGCAGGAAATCATTCATTCCAGCCACCAACGCCAACAACAAGGCATGCTCATTAAGATGGACATGGCGAATGCCTTTGATTGGGTAAGGCATTCTTTCGTCCTCCAAGTTCTTTCCTCATTTGGTTTCAGTTCTGATTTTATAAAATTGATTAAAGCACGTATAGGAGAACCTTGGATAACCCCTTTAGTAAATGGTAGGCCGGATAACTACTTCAAAGCTTCGAGGGGCATTAGGCAAGGATGCCCACTGTCCCCCTTCTTGTACATTCTAATGGCAAATTCCCTAAGCCAAAATCTTACAACAGAGAAGCTTAATGGGACACTTCCAGGCATTAGGGCAATAAAAGGAACAACACCAATCAATCATGCCTTGTTTGCTGATGACTCTATCCTTATGGGAGGAGCCTCCATTAAAATTGCAAGGGATTTCAATGAAATAATCCAAAGCTTTTGCAGAGTTTCTGGAGCTATGGTCAACAAGAGGAAAAGCATTGTGTACTACTGGGAGGTAGACTAGCAAACTATTCTCAGGATTGCTCAAGCCATGGGCTTCACAGGCTACGCTTCTTGGGACAAATTCAAGTACCTAGGCCTGCCATTAACATTGGGAATGGCAAGGCCACTCATTGGATGGAAACTATAAACAAAATCAAGGAAAAAATGACTACATGGGGCGGGAAGTGCCTTACCACAACCGGGAAGCTCATTCTCGTAAAATCTGTTCTCTCCTCCCTTCCAATCTATCAGGCTTCATTTCTCTTATCTCCAAAAATGATCACCGAACAACTATCTAAGCTGATTTGAAATTTCCTATGGCAAGGAGGAAAAGGGAACCAAATTTTTTTTTATCTTGTAAGCTGGGACATAGTGAAAAGGCCAATATCTAAAGGCGGACTTTAGGTAAGAGACCCCAGGTTGGCCAATATGGCCTTGGGAGGTAAGATTCTCTGGAAAATCTTCTTAAATAAAAGACATCCTCTAAGTGAAGTTTTAATTAAAAAGTATCTGCATGGGTTCTCAATAAATAATATGGATGAAGGAGCTTCCTACAAAGGAACCACGCCATGGAAGTTATGCAGGCGAGGTTGGGAGTTCTTTAAAGACCATCTCTACAAAATCCCTAGAAATGGAAAATGAATTGGGTTGTGGGAAGACAAGATCATGGGCCTCCAACCCCTAAAATTTGCCCTTGAAATTGCAGATTTGTGTGATTGGCTCATTCAGAATGGCATTCACAAGCTGGCTGATATATACTCTTGGGACTCTAGAGGGAATTGGAGCGATTGGGCTCTCCATCAGCCCCCTGACTGGCTTCTTCCTCAACTTCACCTCTTCTTAGCTAAGCTCTCAGGTCTGGCTCTTGTGCATCTCCATTCGAGGGACAAGTGGGGCTGGGGGAAGACCGAAGCTTACTCAACACTGTAGGGCTTTGCATCTCTTCAAGAACATCAACCTTAGATTCACTCTACACCGCTATGGTAGCATGTTTGGGACCCCTTTGGCCTCCCAAAAATTAATTTCTTCTGCTGGATTCTCATGCACAGAAGGGTACTCACTGGAGATAATTTAGTGAAACATGCAATTATAGGACCCCATAGATGCCCTCTCTACTTCTCGGCACAGGAAATGATTGAACATTTGTTCATTGACTGCCCCTCCACTCAAGAAGTATGGTCACAAGCAATGCTCAAGCTCAATGCCCATATTTTAGTGCAACTTTCAGTAGTTAGTCTCCTTATCTCCTGGAAAGAGCGCTACCCTCACACTTTGAAGAGCAAATAAACATGGGCCAAAATCTAGAATGCAATTCAAAAATTCATCTACTGGGAAGTGTGGTTAGCTAGGAATGAAGTCATCTTCAACAACAAATTACAATCCACCAATGTAGTGACTACCAAAACCAAATCTCTACTATTGGAATCTTACGAAAATAGACCTCATAAGCCAAACAATGCACTCCTCCCAGAAGAGATTAGATGGCTAGGTGAGTCCCTGAGGTGGGCCAAAAAGAACTCCTCTTGGCACTGCCTCAATCCAGAGTGGTGACTTTGGATCTCTGAGTTGGACTTTCAAAAGTGGTGGAAAAACTAGGGAAAAGTTTCGATATTCTTCGACGGAGCCTCCAAAGGAAACCCGGGGATATCAGAGGCAGGGGGAGTAATCTACTCCTCAGACGGGTACAAAAAGGACAATTTCAGTTGGGGCCTAGGACAGAGCACTAATAACCAGACAGAGATTCTAGGACTGCTCAAAGCATGTCAGCTTGCTTAGGGGAACAGAGAGGAAAACCTTCAAGTCTTTGGGGATTCAGAAATCCTAATAAAATTCCTAAACACAGGTGATCAAATCAATAGCTCAGCACTCAACAAAACCCTTGAAAGACTAAGGAAACTATTGTAGAACTTCACTACCTATTCATTCTACCATATCCTCCAAACTATGAACAAGGAAGCTGACATAAGGGCAAATAAGGGATGTCTCTTAGCCCAAGGTTTTCTGTCAAAGAATGATGAAGCAACAAAATGTAATCCTATTCCTTAACAAAAAATACCAGCAGTGTGTTGAAGGCTCGAAAATCGGGTCTACAACAAGGGGGATAACCACCCGGTCCGAACCTTAATGCAGCTCCTTTTCCGTTTGGAATAGTGGCTCTGATTGGGGATGATGGGACTAGTTTCCCAATCTATTTATGATGGGTGTACTAACGGGATGATGTTTTTCTTTTTGTGGGGTTTTATGGGGTGAATGCCTATTCTAAATCTATTCTACCTTTTAACTATCATATGCAATCTATTCTAATGAAAGAAAACATCTAACTTGAAACTATCCCGAGAGTAACGTTTTACTTATGCGATCTAAAATAATTTCCAACAAAAATCGATAATGAAAATCATTCAATCACTACGAGAAAATAATCCATTAAAAATGATTGTTTCGTATAAAAAGTTAGCCGAAACAATTATGAGAAACATATCGAATAAGAGTTATTCATATACTCAACATAAAAAAGTAAGTTATCACCATACAAAAGTGCAATAATGACAACTCAACATTCAAACTTTCATATATCAATAACTGAAAATAACTTATCACTTGGCACATAAGTAAAAAGTATTAGGAGATAAAAATACCATTGGTAATAAGTTCTACTCATGAGCTGCAACAATATAGATTTATCTTCAAATTCTAAGAGAACAAAAGTGCATTTCAGTAGCAAATATCAAACTCATATAAAAATAAATCTCGTTTCATTCATTTTATGAAAACCTCCTCAGTGTAGGGCAAAATGCACGTTCTGAAGAATTGTTTTTTATAAAACTCTGGACCCCTCTCCAAATGCATCAGAGGGGTTTAAATACTACTCTATGAAATCTAAAAATAAATATTACAAAAATAGATGAGGAGGTTTAAATGACCTGCCTCATTTTAAGCAAAAAATGAACTAAAACAAAACAAAACTGTATCTATGATAAATCCTGTATCTGATCTTTTAGATTGCAAATATCCAGCATCGGTTCAAGAGCATCGATTGGCTGACTTCAGCTTCTAACTGTCCTACAAATACGATGTTGGCAAGAGCTGGCACTATCTTCTTGGCAAAGGTTATGAGGCATTTCAGGGTCATCCATTGGCTATGTGGCTTTACCAGGTACTACCAGTAAGTGTCCAAGTTTAACCTGTTTACTTGTTTAATTGCTTCTGCTTTTTCCTCTGTTGTTTGTTTCCACTTTGTTTGAAGTTGTTGTGCCTTTGGAAGGAAGCCCAGGGTAGTCTCTGATATCAAATTGGCCTTGTGCAGATTTTCATTTATGCACTCAATGACATTGTTCGCTGCTGCTGCTGCCTCCTCTCCTCCATCGCCTGTTCTGCTTCCTTAAGCCTAGAATTCCATTTCGCAAATAACATCTCTTTGTACGATTTGTCGATTCTGGGCAATTCTGCTCTTTTCCCTTCTTTTGATATCTGCCAGTTTACGAAGTCTGAAACCTTCTTAAAAATTGAATAATAATCAAGTCGTAAATCTACGATTTGATTTGTAATATTATCGCACATTTCACAATGGGAATTCCATTGCAAGATCTTTTGGCAGAGTAGTTCTTCCTGCTGCAAGAGCTAGGCATTAAGAGAAAGTGCTTCTACGATAAACTCCCCAATCTTGGGATCATCTTTATGCAATTCTAACATAGCTTGTAACTTTTCTTATTTATTAGCCAAACTGCTTTGATGATCCAATTGCATCTGCTAGAAGTCTTTTTGGAGTTTTGTCAACTGTATCTTTGGTTATTTTTTTTGCTGACTTGCTGTACTTGTTGTTCCAAAAACAAAATCCTATCCTCTTTCTCCTTTAGTAGCATTTGAACTTCTGTTTCTTTATCAATTGTTGCCAAATCGTATGCTCCTACGATCTGAGAAAGCCTAGTTAGATTTTCCGATGGGTCTGTAGTGGGGTCTTTTCAAAGAACATCCAGAGGTTCATCCTCTGGAGTGAGTATGAAATCTAGCTTTCTTTTCTTTCTTTGCCTTCTGATGACAACCTTATGTTGAGGGCTATAAAATATGTCTAGAGGAGGAATTTCCTCTATCTTTAGTACAATTTCAGATGACGGAGCAACAAGAATATGCTCTGTTTCCTGAGTATTGATAGCCCCTTCTACCACCATTTCTGTGGATGTCTCTCTTGGGTTTGTCAATGGCTCTACACTCTATTCCTTAGTGTTGATTAACTTGTTAAAATTCTCCCATTCCCATTCTAGATCCACTACAAGTGGCTTTGTTGGCTTTGTAAGGGGAGTGGGAACTTCAGCTTGTTTTGGGGACAAAGCCTGCTGGTCAGGCTTTTCTGTAGATTGAGATGTGTCTTTAATTGACCCCTCACTTCTGCTGTGTTCACTCTTGGACTGATCACCAGACTTTTCAGCTGATTCTTTTTCAGAATTTGTTTTAGACTTCTCCTCTTTTGAACTTCCACTTATTCTAACACTGGGAGTAGGCTCCCTTATTGTTTCAATGAGTAATTGGTCCAACAGGACCTTTGTTAACCTCTGTTTTCTGTAATTGTCAAACTTTTGGAGTTTTTCTTGGTCAAATTGAATTCGTGCCATATGTAGAACCTCTCTAAAGGTGTTCTTCTGTAGAAAGACATCATCAAAGGGATCTTCTTCATTGGTAAACACTTTTATTTTAACCATTGTAGTAAAATTACTTACAACACAAAAGGGATCATACTACCTCCCCAAGAACTTTGGTAGTAAACATAACATATTATCAACTTCTTTAAAAGCATGACCTAAATCAAATAATGCAAAAGCTCTACATACTACAGGAAATGGCCTTCTTAGAATCTTTCAGTACTTTTCTCATTCCCGTAACACCACAGGTTTGGTAGGCTATTTCCTTGGCCATTAGTTTGTCAGGGACGTAAAAAGGTAGCACATGGGGTGAAGAAATGTTGCCAAACACTCTGATATACGTGAACAACTCTTCCCCAAACCACCTTCCCACGGGGAGAATGTCTACTTTAGCTTCTAGGGAAAATCTTGGGGCGTCTCTGTTGTAGAGCATTTTATGAATAGGGAGCATAAATCCATGGCAAATCTTGTAGAAATGTGGGATGAAATTGGATTCCCACAATACTTAGTGATAAACCTGAATGGGAAGAGGATTTTGTACTGTCCACTTCCATCCCATAATAGGAAAATCGAAAACAAAACAAATAGCATCCATGACATAGGCACTAAAATAGAATGGAAGGTAAACCGTTGAAGTAAAGCTTCTTTTAGTTTAATATCCTAAAATTGCAGAGGCTAAATTATCTGATAACATTTGGGCCCAATCCTATTGGCATTATGATGCATGTGTTGTACTTGATGGCAACCCTCTCATAGAAGATCATCTCACTTGTATACATTCAGATGAATCTACAAATATCAGATGTGACAGAGTGCATGGGTTACCGGACAACTAAAAGGGATCAAATGACAGTTCATAAGTAAGCTTTGCCATCAAGTCCAAAGGGGGAGATTGTTGGCATTATGGCTAAAGTGTTGTCCTTAATGGCAACCCATTCAGGTGATAGATCACAGTACTTCAAGTCAGCAGCAAAGATTGATGATCAGCTATCAAATATTGAAGAAAATAAGGGGTACGCAGGTACACCTTACAGAAGGTGCGTACACGCAGGCCGGTGTTACATAAAGTGCATACATACCCGCCGAATTATCCCAGTTCAGGAGGTGCGTACCCCCAGTTCACTTACTTCAAGGCAGAGAAAAGCACACGTGGGGTTTCTTATGTTTAACTCTTGGTATTTAGCCGATAGAATTGTGTTATTATGGTTTTGGCCCATCGTATTGTTTTATATTATTATTATTATTGAGCCCCATGATCCATGATTTGAGGAAGAGCTTGCCTATATAAAGCAAAGGAGATCATTTGGCTTGAGCATGTTTTGGGTTGAACATCTTATGAGAGCTAGATCTGAAATACTATGATCTCTTGGAGTAATGTCTAGATCTAAATAAGGCACAACACGGAGGCGCCACAGAAGGCGCAGTGCAGAGATGCCACAAAGGCGTAGTGCGTAGGCGCCACAGAAGGCGCAGTGCGGAGACGCCACAGAGGTGCCATAGAAGGCGCAGTGCGGAGATGCCACAGAGGCGCCACAGAAGGCGCAGTGCGGAGGTGCCACAAAAGGCGTAGTGCGGAGACGCCACAAAGGCACCAGAGAAGGCGCAGTGCGGAGGCGCCATAGAAGGCGCAGTGCAGAGGCGCCACAGGAGACGCAGTGCAGAGACGACACAGAAGGCGCAGTGCGAAGGCACCATAGAAGGCGCAGTGCGGAGGCGCCACAGGAGACGCCACAGAGGCGCCACCGAAGGCGCAGTGCGGAGGAGCCATAGAAGGCGCAGTGCGGAGGCGCCACAGAAGGCGCAGCTGCGGAGGTACGCGACGCCACAAAAGGCGCAACTGCGGAGGTGCGTGGCGCCACAGAAGGCGCAATTGCGGAGGTGCGTGGCGCCAAAGAAGGTGCAGGTGCGGAGGTCAGTGGCGACACAAAAGAACAGTGCGTACTTGTACGCAGGCATTACATGGGTGAAGCTGCGTACTTCTCTTGAAATCAATTTAGCTGTCCATGTTTATCCTTGCTGTGTTCTGGGTCTGGTTTCTGGTATTATGATATGATAACAGCAGTCTGAGAAGTGATTGATTATGTTCTTAATGACTCATCTTCATGTGATCTGATGGACTAGATCTAATTGATGACTCTCATTGTATATGTATTGATCTAGTGATTGGGTGATTCAGAAGGTTGTTTGATTATG
>APFE030942361.1:74446-165509 GCA_000404065.3 Pinus taeda
GGGTAAACAAACTTGATGTATTTTTTTTATCTTGTAGTTGGTGTCTATGGAATAAGAAAGAAATTTGATAACTTGAAAAAAGTGGTAGCTTGACAAAAGTTGTAGAGAAAAGATTAATCTCTCCTACCTTGACAAAACTCTTTGTCAGTATCAACACCTACAAGAACTTTGTTGTGGAATATTATAAAAATAATAGAAGGATATGAAAGAGTGTATTGTAAGAACCTTGACAAACACGACCACTGAAACTTGGAACATTATTTGTAGGAAGAGAAAATTATGTTTCTTTTTTCCAAACATGTATGTTAGTATATTACAGTTAATAAATATGTTTTCTTATTATCATATATGGTTTCATACTTTAACAAAACATTCGCCAAGACTTCACAATGTTTTATTATTTAGTAAAAGATTTGCCAAGATCTTACAAGATTTTATAATTCAGTGAAAGATTCTCCATCACTATACAAGATAATATAATATGGTGAGAGATTCGCTAAAAAATTATATATACATATTATATTATTGATAAAATCGCCTCCCATTTTTCCTATGTATCATGCGGATTAGCCAATTTATTATACATATAAATTTAGGGTCGTTCTTAAAATTTTCCCTGCCTATTACCTAGCAATGATCCAGTATCCTACTTAAGAAGCATGCAATTTTCAAAGATAAATCCTCATACACACTTATTGCTTTTTCTTTTCTTATTACCCTTTTAATTCTTAAAGAACAATGTCTTGGTTTGGTGGCCAAAATTGATAGTGCCATTCACTTGATTTATAACTTAACTGAGCAAGCTTGCTTGTGATGAGACCCCTTGTCTTTTGATTGAGACAATCTCAAGCCATTACCCTATTTTGGTATGCAGTATGGCAATGTTAGTTAGTTATAATCTTTATGATCATGATAAGCCGGCTCATGATGAGACCTCTTATTCTTTAAGTTTGAAGTGCATAGTTGGATTACTCTTTGAATCTCGCAATTTCCTAAAGTAGGGAGGAAGTCATTTGATCCTTAAGAATTCTTCCAGATGACAATTGTAGAGTTTAAAAATAGTTTTTCAGTAGAGAATATTTGTTTTGTTGTTGGTACCTTTTATGACTGATGTGAGGAAAACTTCTTCCTAAGGTTGATTCTGACCAAAACTTGTATAGTTGAAACAAAAGAACAAATAAAAATTTTCAAAATGATAGCACTTGACCCTATGTTTCAAAAATAAAGATTAATTTTCCTAACCACTCCTACTTATACAAGCGAAAAACAAAATGGACTTGAGACACTATTCTTTTGTGGAAACCAAAACTAAACATTTTCAACCTGTTTTATTATCAAAAAGAAAACTATACTAAAAACAATAATCTATAGAAAATAGAAGAAATCATATTCTATGGGAAATATTTTTTAAGGATCTGTCCATTAACAGGTAAAGATTCTCTTTTCCTTGCTAAATTTTGTAACATGAAATTCGATGGACCGATGATTTCGACAATTTGGAATGGTCCAAGCCATATCCGTTGGAATTTAGTATGCTTGCCTTTCTCTTCATCGGCTTTATCCCATTTCAATACTAAGTCTCCAAGCTGAAAATCTTTTCTAGATACCAAGTTTGAATCAAAAGAAGCTTTTACTAATTGTTGATGATGCGCATGGGTAATTCTAGCCTTTCTCATTCCTCTTCAAGCTTAAGGATCTGCAGTTGTCTTAATTTCAAGGATGAGGAAGGGGTTTCTTCAATGAATTGAACTAAGGCTAAAGAAGGAATAGCTAGATTTGTTGGTAGGACCTCTTGTTTCCCATAAACTAAATTAAAAGGAGAAGTTCCAATAGAAGTTTTCTGAGTTATTCGATCTGCCCAAAGAGCGTACATTAAAGACTTATGCCAGTTTCTATGATTTTGATCAATAGTTCGTTTAATGATTCTAATAAGGTTTTTGTTCATTGATTCAGCCAACCCATTTCCTTGCGGATAATAATTGGCAGAATATTTAAGCTTAAAACCTCTTTTGAGCGCAAATTTAGTCATAACATTACCTGAGAAATATGATGCATTATCGAACATTAAAGTAGAAGGTAAGCCAAACCTAGTAATTATGAATTGATCTATAAATTCGATGATACTCTCAGAGTTGGCTGACTTGAGTGGAACTGCTTCTACCCATTTGGTAAAGTAATCGATAGCTGTAAGTATGTACTTATGCTGTTTAGAAGAGTGAGGAACAATCTCATCTATTATATCTAATCCCTGTTGTTCAAATGGTTGATCGATGTTGACCAGATGCAATGGCAATGATGGTTTCTTATGTCTTCCGGTAGTAGCCTAGCAAATTTGACATCTTCTTACATAGCTATGTGCATCCTTAAATAACGTTGGCAAGTAGTAACCTGCGTGCAAGATTTTGTGTGCTATCGCATCTCCTGCGTAATGTCCGCTCGTTGGTCTGTCATGAAGTTCCTGCAATACTTTTTCGACTTCAGATTTCTCAATGCATCTAAGGAGAATAGAATCATAATTCATCCTAAAGTGTACATCATTTACAATTTGATATTGTTTAGCTTTTAGCCTCAGGGCTCTTCTATTTGTATGATTCAAATGTGAAGGAGCATATCCATTTTTTAAGTAAAACATGATATCAACATATCTTGATTCAATGTCATTTAAGCTTACCTCATACACTTGTGCCTCACTGTCTGGGGACTGTGTTTCCGATATGTGCAATGCTCCAGCCAACATCCTGTAAAAACCTTGACCTTTTACAATATTTGCTAGTTTAATTTCATCATCATATTCTTGCAGGGCTGTGACCCAATTTGCCCTCTTTTCGCCCACGTCTTTCTGTACCAAAAGATTTCTTACCACTGGAAATGGTACTATTATTTTCGTATGATTCTTGAGAAAGAAGGGTCTAAAGTGTTTGATTTCTTTGAATACAGCATAAGCCTGCTTCTTAACGTCAGAATAATTTAATTCAGCTCCCTGCAATTTTGAACTGAAGAAGGCAATTGGGGCTTCGGCTTTATCTTGATTGGCTTGTGTGAGTATTGCAGCGTACAATTTCCCAGAGGCAAATGTATACAAAGTGAAAGGATCGGAAAAGCTTGGAGTCACTAGAGATGAGTCATTTATAATCTCTTGTTTATCAGGGCAAATGCTTCATGTTCTGCCTGACCCCATTTGAAGAGAGCGTTTTTCTTTATCATGGCTTGGAGAGGTGACACGATTCTTGAAAAGTCGGGGACAAACCTTTTAGCAAAATTGATCTGACCAAGGAAGGATTGTATCACTTTTTTGTTATGGGGTAAGGATATCTCAGAAATATCCTTAATCCTATTTGGATCAATATGGATTCCAGATTTAGATACTATGAATCCGAGAAGCTTTCCTTCACTTAATGAAAAAAAATATTTTTTTGGATTAAGTGAGATCCCATATTTTTGACATCGTTGGAAGATCTTTTTTAAGTCTTTGAGGTGACTACTGTGTTTTTTAGAATACACTGTTATGTCATCTAAGTAAATCACCATTGACCTATTCACTAATCCTTTAAACACAATGTCCATGGCCCTTTGAAACATGGCACCAACATTAATAAGCCCAAATGGCATCTTTTGATATGCATAAGTGCCCCATTTCGTTCTAAATGTAGTCTTCAATTGATCATCTGGGTGGACTAAGATTTGGTTATACCCCGAGAAGCCATCTAAAAAGGACATCAGTTCAGACCCTGCAACTGATTGTAATAGCTGTTCCATAGGGGGTATTGGAAAATTATCCTTTTCGCAAGCTTTATTGAGATTTCGAAAGTCAATACAAATCCAAATATCTCTGTTTTTCTTTCTGATTGGTACCAAGTTTGAAACCAATCTATAATGCCTAACAGGAAAAATAATTTTGGCTTTCAGGAATTTGTTCAACTCAGACTGAATCTGGTTTTCCAAATTAGGATGGATTTTCCTCAATTTCTACTGGACTGGCTTTTCATCAATGATCATCGGAATTGTATGTTGTATGATTGAAGTGTCGTAAGTTTTGAGATCATTGTAATTCCAGGCAAAGACATTTTTGTATTATTTCAACAGTCGAATGAAAGCTGATTTTTCCTCGAGTGTTAGACCAAGACCTAAGTTGATATTCTATGGTTTTATGTCATTCCCTAGATTCACTAATTCATATCTCAGAGTTGAACTTTGAAGTTTTGAATTGGTGAACCATTTGAATCTGTCCTTTAAATCATATAGGTCTTCCAACTTGAATACAAATTTGGGTATAACGTTATTGTTGCTTCCTTGTTCCAGTTGCTTGTCATTTTGGTCTTCATCAATTATCTAATTATTGTAAGAACCTTCTGAAGTCAGAAAACTTACAATATCAGGGTCATTGTTAAAAACTCTCCAATTGGCATTATTATCAGGAATGGAGGGTCTAAAGATTAATTCAATCGAGAATCTGTCTAGACTATAGTCCTCTGATGGAATGAGCTTGGAAGCCACATTAGCAAGGAGATCAGCACTAGCATTTTGGAGTCTGGGAATATATGAAATATTAAATGCTATAAAGTGTGAAGTTGGGTCTTGTACTAATGATTGATAGTGCTTCAAGTGTCCTGACAGACAGTGTATAGTATTTCATACATGTTTGATAACAAGCTCAGAGTCTCCAAAGACTTGCAGATATTTGATATCAAGCTCGATTGCCTTGTATAACCCTTGAGCTAACGCTTCATATTCAACAGTATTGTTCGTGCAATCGAACTCGAGTCTACATGTTAGCATGCTTTTCTCTCCTTTTGGACTAACTAATATACAACCTGCTCCTGCTCCATCATTAGACTTAGAGCCATCAAAAAATAATTTCCAAAACAAAGATTTATTTATAGGTTTATCTACAAAATTAATGCATCTAGAATTATCCGTTTTAGAGAAATTTTCTATCTAAGATAAAACGGAATTTTCTAAAAAAGGTGAAGTATAAGCATTGAAATTTCCTAAGAATGAATCAACATAATAGTTTCCAATTATATTATTGTTGTACGCTATAGGTTGGTTTTCCCCTTCTAACTCCGTTACTATATACTTTTGGTGTCTTTCTCGCTCAACCTTTATTTGATTTGGTTTACCATTGTAAGGGAGCCACATATGAGACCAGACAGTCGCAAAGTAACCGTGAAGCTTCTCTAACCAATCCCTGCTAAGAATTAGTCCATAAAATTTAGGAATATCTGCAACAAGTATATCAATAACTTGACATACCTTTGGATTTGATGAAAGCCTTATGGTCACTTGATTAAGTTCACCAATAACCTCGACTTGAGACTGATCCAGCTATACTATGCGTACTACATATTTCTAAGGTTGAACATTTAGCTTCGCGTAAACTGTCTTAGGCAAAATATTAGATGAAGCACCAGAATCTACTAGAAAGTTATGTAAATTTTTATTGAAAACTTCAAAGGTAAGGAGAAATGATGGAGTATGGGATTTCGACCTTCCTCCAATCAAATTAATGTCATTTGGATCGACTTTATTTGACATACCATTCGGAGGTCTTCCCATCTAATGAGTAGCTTGTGAAATTAGAGCGGAAAGTAGAGGTGTAATAGGTACGACATGCAACTCTTTTAAGAGCAATTTCTGTTGATGCTTTAATTTGTTGAGCTCATGAAAAGTAATATTAGCCTAGTTTTCTTCATGTCTTCAACAATGTTATACTCCATTTCATCAGAGATGATAAGCGTTTTAGATGGAGTTGTTGAATTAGATTGGATTGGGTTTGTTTAAGTAGATTTTGGTGAGGATTTCTTACCTGCAATTTTATCCTTAGTAGTCGGGCTTGGGTTTTTCTGTTTAGAACTAGATTGTGGAGGTTCAAGTTGATTTCTACTTCTTTTAGCAATAGGCAATACTTCTTGATCTTCTTCATCTGGAAGAATGAAGTCCCACATTCCTTGTAGTTCCACGACTTCATCATCATCAATTTTCTCTTCATTCCAAACTTCTTCTTCTTCCCCTTTTGATTCTGCGTTTGTTATAGCATTTGGAGGTTTTGAATCGGTTGAAGGATTCCTCCTGAAGGGTTTAAAATGTTTCTTGGAAGAGGTTTCTGCTACTTGTTTCTTAGTATCAACCATTTCGTTGGACATGGTTTTTAAAGCTTTCTGTAATCCTTCTAGGTCGAATGGGTCCTTTGATCGTTTTTTCTTAAAATCATCTCTAAAAGCGACATTTTTAGAATTTCTTTCATCTACAACATTTTTCTTTTCTACAACTAGGATACGTTTTTCTACAGCTATCACCTCTTTCATATTTTCAAACAACGTTGGCTTGGCAGCACTATCTACAAAGATGGCTGAATTTGAAGGAAAAGCGGAAATATACCATTCATTTTGGACTTCGTTGCTAGGCTTCGATGCTGCTGGTATCTTATTTAATACTTTATTGAAGCAAGAATTGAAATCCTTAATTGGTTCTCTTGGTTCAGCTTTCAAATTGGGGAGGTCATTGACTAAAGTTGCTATAGATCAGTCATCTCCAAATTTTGTCAAAAACTGATCTTGAAATGTATCCCAGTTATTAATGGAGCCTGATGGTAATGAAAAATACCATGATCCTACTGCTCCTTTTAAAGTATAAGGGAATAATCGTACAACTGCATCCTCTTCTGTTACACCATTTAAATTAATGGACAACATGAAATTATTTATGTTCTCTTTAGCCGATAGGCCATTGTCAGGATTGAACTTGGGGAGCCATTTTTCAGGATGAGCTGGTAATTGCGATAAGGGTGCAGGCATTCTCACAGCCCCTGGATTGGCTCATGGTCTTGGTGGAGGATTTCCTGCCATCGTTGGAGTTTGAGTAGGAGGAGGTGTGGTAGTAGTTGAAGGTGGTTGGGTAGAGGAGGATGTTGCTCCTGTACCGGTGTGAACCACGATCTGGAGTTGAGGAGTAGATGAATGAACTTGTGATGATATGGATGGGATGGTAGATGAAAATGATGATAAAACCTCACTCTGAGATTCTGCTGGTGTTTTTCTAGCTTTCTTATGACTCGGTAAAGGAAACTCAACTGGTGGGATTCCTAACTTTTCGCTTTGTGCTCTAGTAAGTTGTTGAGTCGGGGTCAGATGAGAAGTGACACTACCTTGGGAAAAATTAGATTCCTCTTGAGATAAAGAAATTCCCTGTAACTTATAAATTAAAGTTTGTAACTCAGGGGGATCTGAAGAGGAATGATCTGGCTTGTTTGGGATTTGAGTAATGTGCTCTGTATTTTTCTTTTCAGCTTCTGGTTTAGTGATGGAAGATTCAGAATGTGAACGAGAAGTTGAGGGTGATGGTGAGGGAGTTTTACTCTTAGAATGGTGTGAAGATGTAGATTTACTTGCCATTCACAGTTAGGCCCTCCTTCTAGTGCCAAATATGTTGAAGGCTCGAAAATTGGGTCTATAACAAGGGGGATAACCACCCAGTCCAAACGTTAATGCAGCTCCTTTTCCGTTTGGAATAGTGGCTCCGACTGGGGATGATGGGACCAATTTCCCAATCTGTTTATGATGGGTGTACTAGTGGGATGATGTTTTTCTTTTTGTGGGGTTTTATGGGGTGAATGCCTATTCTAAACCTAGTCTAGCTTTTAACTATCATATGCAATCTATTCTAATGAAAGAAAACATCTAACTTTAAACTATCCTGGGAGTAATGTTTTACTTATGCCATCTAAAATCATTTCCAACAATAATCGATAATGAAAATCATTCAATCGCTACAAGAAAAGAATCCATTAAAAATGATTGTTTCGTATAAAAAGTTAGTCGAAACAATTATGAGAAACATATCGCATAAAAGTTATTCACCATACAGAAGTGCAATAATGACAACTAAACATTCAAACTTTCATATATCAATAATTGAAAATAATTTATCACTTAGCACATAAGTAAAAAGTATTAAGAGATAAAAATAACATTGGTAATAAGTTCTACTCATGAGCTACAACAATATAGATTTATCTTCAAATTACTCAACATCCACTAAGAGTACAAAAGTGCATTTCAGTAGCAGATATCAAAATCATATAAAAATAAATCTCGTTCCATTCATTTTATCAAAACCTCCTCAGTGGGGGTCAAAATGCATGTTCTGAAGAATTGTTTTTGATAAAACTCTGGACCCCTCTCCACATGCATCAGAGGGGTTTAAATACTACTCTATGAAATCTAAAAATAAATATTACAAAAATAGATGAGGAGGTTTAAACGACTTGCCTCATTTTAAGAAAAAAATGAACTAAAACAAAACAAAACTATATCTATGATAAATCATGTATCTGATCTTTTAGATTGCAAATATCCAACATCGGTTTCAAGAGCGTCGGTTGGCCAACTTCAGCTTTTAACTGTCCTGCAAATACGGCGTTGGCAAGAGCTGGCACTATCTTCTTGGCAGAGGTTATGAGGCATTTCAGGGTCATCCATTGGCTATGTGGCTTTACCAGGTACTGCCAGTATGTGTCCTAGTTTAACCTATTTACCAGTTTAATTGCTTCTTCTTTTTCCTCTGTTGTTTGTTTCAACTTTGTTTGAAGCTGTTGTGCATTTGGAAGGAAGCCCGGGGTAGTCTCTGATATCAAATTGGCCTTGTGAAGATTTTCATTTATGCACTCAATGACATTGTTCGTTGCTGCCACTGCCTCCTCCATCACCTGTTCTGCTTCCTTAAGCCTGGAATCCCGTTTCGCAAATAACATCTCTTTGTGTGATTCGTCAATTCTGGGCAGTTCTGCTCTTTTCCCTTCTTTTGATATCTGTCAGTTCAGGAAGTCTGAAACCTTCTTAAAATTGAATCATAATCAAGTCGTAAATCTACGATTTGATTTGTAATATTATCGCTCATTTCACAATGGGAATTCCATTGTGATATCTTCTGGCAGAGTAGTTCTTCCTACTGCAAGAACTGTGCATTAAGAGCAAGTGCTTCTGTGATAAACTCCCCAATATTGGGATCATCTTTATGCAGTTCTAACATAGCTTGTAATTATTCTTCTTTATTAGCCAAACTGATTTGATGATCCAATTGCATCTGCTGGAAGTCTTGCTGGAGTTTTGTTAATTGTATCTCTGCTTTTTTATTTATGCTGACTTGTTGTTCCAGAAACAAAATCCTATCCTCTTTCTCCTTTAGTAGCATTTGAACTTCTGTTGCCTTATCAATTGTTGCCAAAGCATATGCTCCTACGATCTGAGAGAGCCTAGTTAGATTTTCCGATGGGTCTGTAGTGGGGTCTTTCCAAAGAACATCTAGAGGTTCATCCTCTGGAGCGAGTATGACATCTAGCTTTCTTTTCTTTCTTTGCCTTCTGATGACAACCTTATGTTGAGGGCTATAAAATACATCTAGAGGAGGAATCTCCTCTATCTTTAGTACAATTTCAGATGACGAAGCAACAGGGATATGCTCCATTTCTTGAGTATTGATAGCCCCTTCTACCACCATTTCTGTGGATGTCTCTCTTGGGTTTTTCAGTGGCTCTGCGCTCTGTTCCTCAGTGTTGATTAACTTGTTAAAATTCTCCCATTCCCCTTCTAGATCCACTACAAGTGGCTTTGTTGGCTTTGTAAGGGGAGTGGGAACTTCAACTTGTTTTGGGGACAAAGCCTGCTGGTTAGGATTTTCTGTAGATTGAGCTGTGTCTTTAATTGACCCCTCACTTCTGCTGTGTTCACTCTTGGACTGATCACTGGACTTTTTAGCTAATTCTTTTTCAGAATTTTTTTTAGACTTCTCCTCTTTTGAAATTCCACTTATGCTAACACTGGGAGTAGGCTCCCTTATTGGTTCAATGAGAAATTGGTCCAACGGGACCTTTGTTAACCTATGTTTTATATAATTGTCAAACTTTTTGGAGTTTTTCTTGGTCAAATTGAATTCGTGCCATATGTAGAACCTCTCTGAAGGTGTTCTTCTGTAGAAAGACATCGTCAAAGGGATCTTCTTCATTGGTAAACACTTTTATTTTAACCATTGTAGTAAAATTAATTACAACACCAAAGGGATCATATTGCCTCCTCGAGAACTTTGGTAGTTGTAAACATAACATATTATTAACTTCTTTAAAAGCATGACCTAAGTCAAATAATGCAAAAGCTTTGCATACTACAGGAAATTGAGGCCAAATGGCCTTCTTAGAATCTTTCAGTACTTTTCTCATTCCCCCAACACCACAAGTCTGGTAGGTTATTTCCTTGGCCATTAGTTTGTTGAGGATGTAAAAAGGTAGCAGATGGGGTGAAGCAATGCTTCTAAACACTCTGATATACGTGGAAAACTCTTCCCCAAACCATCTTCCCACGGGGAGAATGTCTACTTCAGCTTCTGGGGAAAATCTTGGGGCATCTCTGTTGTAGAGCATTTTATGAATAGGGAGCATAACTCCATGGTAAATCTTGTAGAAATGTGGGATGAAATTGGATTCCCACAATACTTTGTGATAAACCTGAATGGGAAGAGGATTTTGTACCATCCACTTCCATTCCATAATAGGAAAATCGGAAACAAAACAAATAGCGTCCATTACATAGGCGCTAAAAAAGAATTGAGGGTAAATCGTTGAAGTAAAGCTTCTTTTAGTTCGATATCCTAAAATTGCAGAGGCTAAATTATCTGATAAAATTTGGGCCCAATCCATTATGGTGGCATTGGTAGCCACATCCAATAAAGGTAACCATTCTGATAAAAACTTGTTAATGTCTGGTCTCCCAAACAGTCTACATAACATTGCAGTGGCAAAACAGTAAGGAGAAGAAAGAGAGCCAGTGGCATACATACCGTTTTTATCCTTCTTCAATCTTTCCTCGTTGTTTGATCAGTGCTTTGTGCATTCTGCCAAGTCTTCGTTCTCCTTAGCGAACTTTTCTACAAACTGATTGTTGTAGCTAGCCTGGGGTTCTAGCAAGTTGTACATATCTCTCAAATTATTTGGGGAAAACGGCCCCATAACTTGCTGACTGACCGTATTGAACTCTCTATCAAATATGTTTGTGTGATCTATAATCCATTTCACCATATCAGTGTAGGGGAGTATCTTCGGCCTCACAGCAATGCAGTGTAGAAACGATCATGCAAGCTTAGTTAGGGATGCTTTAGAAGAGTCGTTTCCATCTATTGTAACTGTAACTTTCATAATTCTCAGGTTTTCCTCTTCTAACAACAGGTACATATCTTCCTAGGTAGATATCCCTGCATCCCTAGTACAGGTAGTGTTTGTGAATAATGGAGTCATTTCTGTTTTCTCAGATGCGGGTGCCTTGCCTTTCTTCCCCATTTCGTCGTGTATTACGCTTTGTGTGATCTTCCTCAAAGTTGCAAGAAGAGAGCAAAGATACGATAAAGATGATAGTGAATACAAGAAAAATCAATAGAAAGACAAAAATAAGGTGACGCAAAAGATTTTAATTGTAAATCATATCAAAAGATATCACCTTGCGTCAAATGGTCCTTTACCCTGATTCGAATCATTTTTTAATAAATGACCACTAATGGATCGTTAAACTAAACTTTAATGTTCATAACTTTGCATCGAACACTGAAGAGTATTATCCTAGAACTCTGAGCCCTTTGATTTGCGATAAAAGCGATTTTGCGATTTGCTTTGCAATATCGTAGATCGCAATATCGCAAAACCTACTATCATTAAAAACCATCGTTAAGTTAGGCGGCTGCGATATGCAATATGCGAGAGGCTATCACATTTTGCAATATTTGGGTATGTTACATAAAGTAGCGCTGCGAAATTTGGAATTTGCAATGCGATGAGGTTGGGTTGTAAGCTTTGTGATCTCGCATTCTCACAGATCACATTTTCGAGGAGTTACTTTTATAAGGGATGCCTGCCATGACCTTTTGCAATGCGATAATATCGTTTTAAAATGGGTTTTTGAAAGCTTTATTAACGTTCAAGACTCTCCATTATAAGGCTTTTCTTAGGTCTTATGGTCATGTAGCGCTTTTTATAAGGAAACTCATAGTTTGTGATGTTTTATGCGCTTGGATTATAGAAAGGTAAATTTACATGTTTTAGCAAGTTCCATTTTGATATCTTGTTTTATTTTAAAAACAAAAGGCAACCTTAAATGCTAAGATTTGATTTTTTGGAAGGGTCCCCATTTATTAATCTTATTGCTAACACTAACAAAAAGGGGGGGTTGTTGATGGTCACAACACAGTGCAAGAACAAGGAAATCGTTATTACGCCCTCCTTATGCAATGATTAAGTCTCCATGAATGTCCAAAACTCAGCGTAGGAAACATACAACCGAACTACACCTGAACGCTGATGAATATTGCTGATCCACGACCTTGATTCATGCTGATAAACGCTAATTAACGATGATGAATGCAGATGATGCTTGACCATGATACATTGCTGCTCCAACATCACAAGAAGATGCTCATAATGGATTAGACACTGCTAATGCGACCTTCACTCAAGCATTCAACACTCAAGCAATTAGATAAAGAATCAGCTCAACATTGTTTTCATAAACAGAGGATTCAGTCTGACAAGCTACAGGAATCAATTTTGGGCATTGTCAGGTCTGCCTTATCCAATCAAAGAAAAGCGGAATAGGACTCTTAGTTGTCTCCCTTGTTTTTAGGTTCCTATGCACTAATCAAGGATCTCTATGTAATCACATAAGAATCAATTGTACAAGTTGGTTCTCAGTGATTGCCCAATGGATCAAGCCGGATTCTGAACAACTAGAAATCATATAGCTGAAAATCAATGTAATAGTGGTTGTTTGGCTCACATCCAACCTTTCTTCTCTAAATAAAAATCAACCGTTCTTGTTAAAAAAATTTATATGTTTTGAAATATTTTTGTTGTTCATATATAGTTTTACTGAGAAAATTATGTTTTTCCATTGGAAAGGAGAAAATAATGATTTTTTTTTATGAATATCTCTCTAATACATGATGTATTTTTTGTGAACTAGGTGCAGAATCATATAATACAAGTAAGCAAAATTAGATAGGTCCTTCTTCTTCTTCTTCTTCTTCTGCTCCCCTTTCCCTTGACTAAGACCCTTTGATGTGAGGGCCACATTCTCCTCCTCCTTCACACCCTTCAATTCCCTGCTACTGCTACCATTGATGGAGGTCTTTAACAAAGATCACCTTAGCTCCTCTTTTTGCAAGTCATCCCACATCTTGTCCCATCCTGGTAGCGTGTCTCTGCCCAATATACTTTGGATAGAGACTTTCCAATCATTCAAGACACCTTTTAGTGCCAACCTTAATAGCTCTGAAGGTTGATGTGCTTTTCCAAAAGTTGCAAGTTGGTCTTAGACCTCCTGAATCTTGGTGAGGAAGGGATATATGCCTTCCCCCTTCTGCATCTTGATGCATCTCAACTTTTCTTCCAGGAACATCTTCTACTCCTTGGAAGTACCCTGGTATAGCATGCTGAGAGCATCCCACATCTCTTTAGTTCCCTTTGCCACTATATGTGAGACTATATGATCCCAACTCCATCTAGGATCAACGGGTACGCCTTCACCATTTCCTTCCTATATTCCTTGAGTTGGTATGCATCCTAGGGAACTACCACCACATTATCTACGTAGGCTTTTAGGCCATATTCATTGGTAAGGAAAGATATCCTAGCCTTCTAGATGACATAGTTGCAAGTTCCATCCAACCTATCCTGATATCTAAGCCCTATTGTGTACATCTCTGAGAAAGTTGAAAACTCCCTCTTCTTCTCGGTTGTTTCTCTACTACTCACACTCCCTTATGGAATGCACAAATATGCTAGCTACTACTACCAATCTTCGTGGAAAAATCAAACTTCTGAGACTTGAAGTTCCTTGAGAGAAAATTTCCCTCTATTGTGTGTGCTTTTCTCTTCCATTTGACGTTGATTTTGCTGCTGTAAAACCAATGCATCCAACCAAGGAATATTCTCAATGAAAAATTGAGCTGCTGCTGCTCCCTTTTCCTGCAGGAATCACTCAATCTGGAAGATCAATTTTTTCTGCCACTCTTCACTAGAAAAAATGAACTTCCCCAAGCAACTCGGCCTGCCTGGTAATGGACTGCGTTGCCTCTAGGAATTTTGGCCTGCTGCTCCTACTGAACAATGAAATTCCCTCTTTCGCTTCTGAGCTTCCCGACTGATCACTCATGCTCTGAGACCATTTAACTAAAATCCTATTGCAATAACTAGAAATTATTCTCCCAATTGTTAATTAATTTAACAATTTATTTGCTACAACAAATACTGAATAAATTACATTGCAACGTTCACAAATAAAATACTACGGAAAGAATAATGCTGGAAATTGAGAAAATACTAGCACACACACACACATAAAATGATACTGTTATTTTTGGACAAATGTCCCCAGAAAATCCCAAATTGGGAAAATTGGTGCAACAACTGAGGGCTTTTATTATTAAGTAACAGTGAGAAATTCTGAGTACAATAATCTGGATGCTAAAATCTGGGTATCTTGTGGAGAAAATACTGGCAAAAATCTAGTGAGTAATTTTCCTCACTGCACAGGCAAATCCGACACTAAAGACTGGCCTCTGAAACCCTCTATGAATTGCCCTGTGTCACCCTCTACATGGGCTCTAAACAGGCTCTAATTTGTACGACCTAGATCCCAATATGAGTTGCTTCTTCTGTTTTCCACTGAATTTGGAAACATTTCTCCCGGCCTCTCCAAAATTCTTCTATCAATGGAGCACTGAAATGACTTCCTGAATTTGCAAATCAAACTGCCTTTAGAGGCTACTGCACAGTCCCTGCGTCAGGCTCATTATGACTCTTATGCCTCTCTACAAATACACTCACTAGATCTAGAAATATTCCTCCAGCCTCACTTTCCCTGCCCCTCATTGTCTTTGCTTCATCACTAAAGCTCGAACTCTCCAACAACTGATTACTGCTACTCTGGAAAATCGAATTTTCCAAGTGACTATGGTGTTTTCTTCGTCACCACATCGATGCCTTCTTATATCTTCCTGTTGGGACTCCAAAAACAAAGATTAAATCTTAATCAATGGCTCAGATAATTTATGGATCGATCCATGTGCGTTTCTAGATAATTCACACCTTGATTTAATTAATTTTAATTAATTAATCAACTTTCCTAAGTTTAGACTTAGGAAATATTAAAAAAATTGGTTAATAATCTAATTACGTCATCTATAGGTGGAATTTCCATAAACTATTTTTGGGTTTTAGAGATCTCATATATTCTAGCTTTTCCACCAAATTTCGTGGCTAGAACACATCCGATGCTATAGAAACTAACACTCCCTTTTAGTGAGGACTATGTTCTATCTATTGATGCACATCCTGCCATAACACCATGTCTCTGTATCACCTCCTATAACAATGTTGATATATGGCAATACTGCCCATTTGTTTTAGATTTTTCTATCTCCTATCACACAAGTGCTTCAGAAGATATAGAAGCCTCCTAGAGAAAACCCCTTGGTGTATAGGAGATCAGTGCCTAGGGCATCCAAGAAGAGTGCTTTTGAAGATTATCAATAGGTCTTTTTGTTGCACTCCATATGTCACGTATTTTGAAAAGAGATAATTCAGGGGCTTGGTTCAATATCCCTTCGCCAAGGTAAACTCAAGAAAACAAACACTGATAGTTATGGCTAATCTCAAAGAGAAATGTCTTGGTTCTGGTGGCTAACGCACACCAATATGCATGTAACACCCTCCTCCCACATCTACCCAAGTAACTAGCCAATTGGGGTAAACATGAGAGGAGAGGCTACTATGATTGGATTCGACCTCCTATGTGACCTTAAGGAAGTGGAATCAACAGAAACATCACACATAGTCATCCAAAATCAACTTCAGGATCCTTAGGAGACATGTCAGCCACTCAGATAACTTGTCCCTAGGTCCCACTAATGTTCTGGACATCTTAGGCCTTATTCGCTCCCATGGTATAGGCAAGAGAGCATCCAACAACCCAAAGTTGCTCTCAAAGGCTTTCCTGCCAGTGACCATAGACTAAAATTGCCAGTTCTGTGCCAACAACCTCGGGATTTAAGTCACTTTTGTAGGCCCAGAGCCCAGTTCACTGCCCAGAATGGAGTGATAGCTTAAAATTAGTAAAAATACAAGGAAACAATGATGCAAAATAAATAATTTGAACAAGACCTTAATGAGAACCCTACTAGCCATGACAGACATTTCGTCAAACATATCATCAACATGTAACCTACAGGTATAAACAACAAAATTAAGTGTAGGGATCTCATACTTATCTGAGAATCACTATGAACAATTTTTCCCTCATGTAATTTGCTGCATTATCATCAATTAGGCCATAGATACATTATAAATTCATTTACAAGTAAAAACATGCTGAGAGCCATACATAGTTGTTTTCATAAAACATACATATAACCAGCATAATAGGGACAGAAATATCATAAACATATCAACCATAAAATCCACATATACATTAGTGCATTTACACATGAAAATCAAGGGAATGAATTTCTCATTAATGAATGCAATAAGCCAACCGGAGATGGGACTACCACGTTCCACCCAACCATAGATTGGATGAGCCAAGTCTCTCTTCATCCAAAAACCCCCATGTCATATTCCAAGCATGAGTGTGGGACTCATAGAACACACTAAAAAAAACAGCAACAAGCATGGATGCCACCGGAGTTCTTCACTTACACTGTGAGGAATTTGAGTTCCTCCTAGTCTCTTAGGCTTTACCGCAATCCATAGTATGATCCAGGGATCACTAGGCCCTTAATTGAGACATACTCTCCTGTATTTATTCTACATCCCATCCCGGGACTACTAGGCCCAACAGAGAGAAAAATCCACCTCTTGGCTTTACCATATATCCTGCCATTCACCAGAAAGGATTCCTAGGCCCACCCAAGCACACAATCTGGCTTTACCACAACCCACAGTATGATCCAAGGGTTACTAGGCCAGTGGATTTACCATGATCCACATTCCAGTTTAGGGACCACCAGGCTATGTGTTTGTCAGTTCAAATATCTACCCCACTCAGTTTCGAATTCAATCGGACCATCCCACATTAACCGAATATGAGAACCCATCTCATCAAGGCTATCAGGAAATGGCAAGGCTAGGTTGAAGAACATTTTCACACTTGTAAAAACTAATTCCATGATAGAAAAGAACCACATGCAATCCCATGCATGCCAAATCTAGTAAGGAAAATACACATGCAAGTTGATACTTGCAATGAAGCCTGTTGTATCTACTTGATCCTGCCTTTCCCTGCTTGAACTTTGCTTCCTCTTACCTTCTTTGCCTTCATTTCCTTTCTTTCTCTAATTCCAAAGTGCTCCAAGAAAAGTCTAAGTGTCCAAGAGTGAGAGAGAGAGAGATAGAACAATGGGAGAGCTTCAAAACTTAACTGACAAAAGGTTACCAACTAATCCTCAAAAGCCTTTTTATCAACGAGGCCTGTATTTTCTTCTTTTTCCATTATTTTCCTTAATTTTCCTCCTCACATGCAACTTGTGACCGTTCACCTCCTTTTTCTTCTAATTTCTATTATTTTCATAAATTATTTTGCCAAAAATGCCATTTTTCCTTTCCAAAGGCTTAGACATTGCCTTTCCCATTTCCTTAGCCATAATAAACTAAATGAACACCCCCCTAGGATGTCTTTCCTAACATTCAACTTGGAATAAGTATCCCATCGACCGTGGTTATTGTTTTCAACTTTTATTACATGGAATTTTCACCAGGGCTGTTACAGAACCCTCCCCCTTGGGGGACACTGTCCCGAGTGTTTAATCACACATATACCTTAGCAACCCAATGAAATAAGACATACGACTCATGGATATTTATATCATAGTTAGATGCAATATTTACAATGAGAGATCTGCTCAAAATGAAACATCATGAAAAGATACCGCATACTGGAGATTTATAACATAGCTCATCACAATATTTACAATCATCATCCTATTGAGTGCCAACCCACATAACATCATAGCATCGTGATAACATAACCACATGATAGCATAGTAACATGACAACATAATCATAATGACATGACATCCATACCGCTTAGTGGAATTTTATAACATAGCTCATGGCGATATTTACATGCATATACATACGTACCTATAGTAATATCACCAAAATGTATACCAAAAACATGTACCAAAAAATATACTAGAACATCATATCAAAACATATACCAAAACACCAGATCAAAGTATATACCAAAACACCATATCAAACATATACCAAGAACACCATATCAAAGCATACACCAAAACACCATATCATGACTGCTTTGCTTCAACCGACAAACAAGGAAGGATACATAGCCTGTATATGATCCGCCATCTCCCATGTGGCTTCATCGGGCCTAAATTGCTTCCATTTCACTTTAACTTGCTCGATTGCTTAGTTTTGAAGCATGAGCATCTTTTTCTGCAATATACACTGAGGCTTCGGCTGGAATTCTCCATCTGGTTCCACCTGCAATAAAGACCAGTCAATCACATGATCAACATCCTTAACATACTTCTTAAGTAAAGATACATGGAAAATATCATGGACTTTCACTGTCAGAGTCAGTGCAAGTCGATAGGCTACTGGCCCAATCCTCTCAATGACACTAAAGGGTCCACAAAATTGTGGTGCTACCTTGGCACATGATCCAATCCGCAAGGAGATCTTATTTAGTTTAATGCACAAGTACACCTATTCCCCAACCTAGAACTCCTTGAACAACCTATTCCTATCTACATAACTCTTCTTCCTATCCTGTGCTACCTTTAGATTCTTCTTGATCACCTGCATTTCTTGTTCCATGTCTCCCAACATATCTAGTCCAATCAATACCCTGCTAACCGGATCACTCTGACTGATAGGAATGTTAAAACTATGCCCATGCAATTCCTCAAAAGGACTCATCCTTAGTGACTCTTGATAACCGTTGTTGTATGAAATCTCTACCAAGGGGAGATACTCTTCCCACTTCCATTGCTGATGGATCACATACATCCTCAACATGTCCTCCAATATCCTGTTGGCCCTCTCTGTCTGTCCATCTGTTTGTAGATGATAAGCTGTGTTGAAGGTCAATTCTATGCCCAAACCTGTAAATAACTCCTTATAAAACTTGGAAGTGAACTTCGCATCCCTGTTTTACACAAAATTTCTTGGAACACCATGCAGTTTAACTACATCTCTAATGAATACTTGTGCCACATCACTAGCTGAGAATGTAGAATTCATTGGAATGAAATATGCAACCTTTGTTAACCTATCTATAATGATCATGATGGAATCATGTTACTTCACTGTCTTTGGTGACCTTGTGATGAAATCCATTGAAATAACCTCCCATTTCCACTCTAAAATTGAAATCAGATGTAGCAACGCACCTGGATGTTTACACTCTTATTTCACTCACTAACAGTCGAAACACCTCACCACAAACTCTGTTACATCCCTCTTCAAATTCAGCTAATAGTAAAATCTCTTCATTGTTGTTAGTGTCTTCTAATAACCTAGGTGACCTGAATAAGGATTTGCATGAAACTCTCTCAAGGTCACCTTCTTGAGCTCACTGTTATCTAGTACATATATCCTGTCTCGAAACTTGACCAATCCATCCATTGTAAGGCAATAATCCATACCCTGTGCACCTACACCTATACCTATACCTGTACCTGTGCCAATACCTATATTGCCATATGTACCTGTACCACTACATGTACATGTACCTACACCTATACCTACACTTGTACCTATAATATGACTTGTACATGTACCAACACCCTACTGCAACCTGTGCACAATCTCCGTATACTTGACATCCTACTGACCTTCCTGCAAGACCTTATCATGTAGATCTATCCCATAGGAGCTCATAGCTTCCAAGTGATTTACCTATACCCATCTGTTGAGAGCATCTACAACCCTTTTCTCTTTACCTTTGATCTATTTGATCTTGAAATGAAACTCGCTGGTCGTGGCTAATAATCTAGCCTTCATGGCATTCAGATTCGACTGGTCAAACAAATACCTCAACCCAATGTGATCACTCATAAGTACAAACCTCCTGCCAAGAAGATAGTGCCTCCACATCTTCAATGCATGTATAATCGTTGCTAACTCAAGATCATATGTCAGGTAGTTTTTCTCGTGCTCATTTAGTTTCCGAGATTCAATAGCATAGCACCTGTCCATCATGCATAAGGACTCCACCAAGCCCTCTCTTGCAAGCATTTGTGCATACTACAAACTCTTTTTCTGGATTTTCAATTTGTAGCACTGGTGCATGTGTCAACAATTACTTAAGTTGCTCAAATATAACCTCACACTCATCTGTCCATTCAAACTTATTACCTTTCCTTTGCAATGATATGATAGGATAAGAAATCTGCGAGAAGTTCCTGATGAACCTCTTGTAATAGCTTGCTATACCCATGAAATATCTCACCTCATCCACACTCTTAGGAGATACCCACTCCATGATGGCCCTTATCTTCTCTGGATCTACTACAATGCCCTCCTTGGTGACAACATGTCTCAAGTAGTGTACCTCACTTTGAAAGAAACTACACTTGTTGAGATTAACATACAACTGATGCTCCCTCAACAACCTCAACACCGATGCTAAATGACTGGCATGATCTTCCCCATTTTTAGAATATATAAGTATATCATCAAAGAACAAAATAACAAAACTATCCAAATATGAGTGCAACACACTATTCATCAAACACATAAATATAGTTGGAGCATTAGTCAAGCCAAATGGAACAACAACGAACTCATAATGCCCATACCTGAGCGGGAACACACTCTTGTAAATTTCCTCCTCTTTGATGTGTACCTGATGGTATCCAGATCTCAGATCAATCTTCGAGAACATTACTGCTCCTTTCACCTAATCGAACAAGTCATCAATCCTCGACAAAGGGTACCTATCCTTGATGGTCACTTTGTTCAATTGCCTGTAATCGATGCACAATCTTAGAGTACCATCTTTCTTCTTCATGAACAATACTGGTGCGCCCCAAGGTGATACACTTGGCCTAATGTATCCCTTGTCCAACATTTCCTTCAGCTACAACTTTATCTCAACCAACTCATGTGTGCTCATCCTGTAAGGAGATTTTGATGCTGGAGCTGCCCCTTGCACTAAATCAATAGAAAATTCTACCTCCCTGTGAGGTGGCCACTCTGTAATGTCCTCGGGAAATACATCCTGAAACTGTTGTAGAATTGGGTACCTGCTCAACACATCTGCATCCCCAGCCTCCTTACCCTTATCACTAGAAATGTGTACTACAAGTAACATACGCCCTTTCCTATGGCTATGCTTTGCTTGCATAGCTGTTACCATCCTAACTGATGTGGTTTTCTTCTTACCCTGCAAGACTCTTGGTTCCCCATTGTCATCAACACACTTAATATATTTATCATAGAAGTCTACCTTGGTTCTATGAAGATACAACCAATCCATGCCCTACAACATACTATATGATCCCAATGGTAATACATTTAGATGTGTTGCGGTAGACATACCATTCAAGTCAAATGCACAAGCTCTTGCCCAATGATGAAATCGTTTCTTTGTACCTGTATCCAACTACACTAACCAAGACTTTGCATGAAATTCCTTACTCAAACAACTCTTATACACCAAGTCAGGACTAACATAGCTATAATTAGATCCAGGTTCAATCAAAATAGAAATAACTTGATCACAAAGCTTACAGTCCATCTCAATGATAGATGTTAGGTGTTCTGCCCATCTATTGTCCACTGCTGCTTAAATATGAGGAATACTCTGGCCAACATCCCCAATAGTTTGCACCTCCTCTGCACTGTATATCTAAGACCTACCACCCTACTACTACAGACAATCTCTCCTAAAGTGCTCCTCTCCACATGTCCAACACTCCAACTGACTAGTCCCTCACCTCTATGTTGTTGCTATTGTGACACGTGTCCCTGTATAGTTGCATTAAAATTCTTTTGCGGTGCCATATTTTCTTTCCCATATGCATTTTGAGGCCTTGTTCTCTTAGGTTTCCATTTACCTCTACCTTTGTCTTTTCCCTTCCATCCTTGTTGAGATTCATTCTTACAATTTGATTGTTCATAACAATGCTTCAATTTTCCAATAACTTCCTCAAGTGATTGAGACTCATCATACACAATCCGATCTCTAAATGCTAATGGAAAACCACTGAAAAATCTCTAAACTTTTGCCTTATCATAAGTAAGATATGGTACATACCTCAATAGCTCCAGAAACTTGGTCATGTACTCTACATCTGTCATTGATCCCATCTTTAGCTCACAGAATTCTTTGGCCTTACTATCGTAGTACCTCTCACAAGTACTTCTTCCTGAAAATCCTCTTGAAGTCCCGCTTAACATCTTCCCACCACATGTATGCTTTACCTTTCAAGCTAAAGATAGCTATTTTGGCCTTCATGTTATCTGTGTACTCATGCAACTCAAAGAATTTATTCATCCCAAGTATCCAAACCTATGAATCTTCCAGATTCTTCACATCTCCATCAAAAGTAGGTGGCTTCGCTTTCTTAAACTCATATGGAAAGTACCCCCTATCATTCCTCATGTAAGGATATAGCGATGACGATCATGATGTCTATCAAAACCAGAACTAGAATAGTACATGTACTCATCACCCCTCGTATCCAGAGTGTCCAAAAAACTACCATCTCTCACTGTATCAAATCTATCTAACCTATGCCTACCAGGAGACCTACTACCATATGGCCCATTAGTTCTATCCTCCTATCCATGGCTGATCCAAAGCAACCCTTGTCACTGCAAGTCTGACAAACTCTGAAGAAGTATTGCATTAACCTCTAGTTTCTCTTATGCATGTATGATGCGGTCATTATCTACCTTACAACTCCTTATCTCTTCCTTCGATCTCCTCAACGTATATGCCAATCAGAAGCGTGCTCTGCACCACGCTACTCATCTGATGCATAGGGAGCTTCTATGTAGTCTACCACCTTGCTAGCCATTTGATACTTCTCCTGCAATGCAAAATATGTCAGATAAACCAAATCACAAGAAATTAAAATACCTTAGTATAGCTCGAGGAGGATACCTTGTCTGCAAGAAACCAAATCAACGTGATATATATATATATATATATATATATATCTATTATATATATATATATATTATATATATATATATATAGATATAGATATATCTATATCTATATCTATATCTATATCTATATCCTATATCTATATCTATATCTATATATATATATATATATATATATATATATTATATATATATATATATATATATATATATATATATATATATAACATAAACATAACAACATATAGACATACACAATGAATGTATCAACACATAAACATCACTCTAGTTAGGGTCCAGTCATCAGTGCAAGGCCATATCAATAATGCATGCTATGACCTCATGCATGAAAACAACCATTACTCCATTATACACATTGCCACATGCAACCATCGACATGCATAAGCAATGCCAAATCAACTACACATATGCATAAATGCATGTAGTCGAGCATAAACGACCAATTCTTGTAATCAACCTACAAGACTAATACATGTAGCCAAACCTATAAGAATGTATCCTAACATACAAGGATATAAGTAGGCAACATAAAATCAATATGTAAGCGACATATAACCATGTGCTACTAGCCATATACTCATGACTATGCATTCCACAAAATCAACTTTCAATTCAACATGGCAACCATACTACAACCATAATCCATCATCCAACAAATGCAACAAGCACATGGAATGCAAGTGTAAAAGACATACATGCAACTGACATGAATGCATGACCAACACACACCACCCTTCCAGTTCGAGGGGTGAACCATGCTTTGATACCACTCTATAACACCCTCCTCCCACATCTACCCAAGTAACTAGATAACTGGGGTAAACATGAGACGACAGGATACTATGATTAGATTCGATCTCCTATGTGATCTTAAGGAAGTTCAATCAATGGGAACATCACACACAATCATCCAACATCATCTTTAGAACCCTCAGGAGACATGTCAACCACTCAGACAGCCTGTCCTTGGGTCCCACTAGTGTTCTGGACATCTTAGGCTTTAGTCACTCCCATGTTATAGGCAAGAGAGCATCCAGAAACCCAAAGTCACTCACATAGGCTTGCCTGCCAGCAATCGGAGACTAAAATTTCTAGTTATGTGCCAGAGACCCCAAGATTTAAGCCACTTGTTCAAGCCCAAAGCCTAGGTCACTGCCCATAATGGAGTGATAGCTTTAAATCAGTAAAAATACAAGGAAACAATGATGTAAAAGTAATAAGTTGAACAATACCTTAACTAGACCCCTACTACCCATGACAAGAATTTCGTCAAACATACCATCAACATGTAACCTACATGTATAAATAACATAATTAAGTGTAGGGATCTCATACTTATCTGAGAATCGCTATGAACCATTGTTCCCTTATGTCCTTTGCTGCATTATCATTTATTAGGCCATAGATACATTATCCATTCAATTACAAGTAAAAACATGCTGAGAGTCATACACAATTGTTGTCATAAAACATACATATAACCAACATAATAGGGACATAAATATAATAAACATATCAGCCATAAAATCCACTTATACATCAGTGCATTTACACATGAAAATCAAGGGAATGAATTTCTCATTAATGAATGCAGTAAACCAACCAGAGATGGGACTCCACATTCCACCCGACCGTAGATTGGTTGAGCCAAGTCTCTCTTCAGCCAATCACCCTCATTCAACATTCCAAGCATGAATGTGGGACTCATAGAACACACCAAAAAAAACACCAACAAGCATGGATTCCACCGGAGTTCTCTGCCCACACTGTGAGGAATTTGGGTGCCTCCCAGTCTCGCAGGCTTCATCGCAATCCACAGTTTGATCCAGGGATCACTAGGACCTACACTGAGACATAACCTTCAGGCTTTACCGTACATCCAATCTTGATACTACTAGGCCCAACGAAGAGAAAAATTCACCTCTTGGCTTTACCGTATATCCCACCATTCACCGATAAGGATTCCTAGGCCCACCGAGGCACATAGTCTGGCTTTAATGCAACCCATAGTCTGATACAGGGGTTACTAGGCCAATGGATTTACTGTGATTCACAGTCCAATTCAGGGACCACTAGGCCATGTGTTTTTTAGTTCAAAGATCCACCCAACTAGCTTAGAATCCAATATGGACATTCCACATTAACTGAATATGAGAACCCATATCATCAAGGCTATTAGGAAATAGCAAGGCTAGACTGAAGAACACTGTCACACTTGGCAAAACCATGCCATAATATAAAAGAGCTACATGCAATACCATGCATGCCAAATATAGAAAGGAAAATACACATGCAAGTCTATGATTACAATGAAGCCTACTGTAGCTGTTTGATCTTGCCTTTCCTAGCTTGATCTTTGCTTCCTCTTGTCTTATTTTCCTTTCTTGCTCCAATGCCAAAGTGCTCCAAGAAAACTCTAAGTGTCCAAGAGTGAGAAAGAGAGAGAGAGAGAACAATGAGAAAGCTCCAAAACTAAACTGACAAATGATTACCAACTGATCCTCAGAAGCCGTTTTATCAATGAGGCCTCTATTTTCTTCATTTTCCATTATTTTCCTCCTCACATGCAACCTGTGACCTTTCACCTCCTTTTTCTCCTAATTTTCATTATTTTCATAAATAACTGTGCCAAAAATGCCATTTTACCTTTCAAAAGCCTTAATCATTTCCTTTGCTATTTTCCTTAGCCATAATAAACCAAATGAACAGCCCTTAGGATGTATTGCCCAACATTCAGTTGGGAATAAGTGTCCCATCAACCGTGGTTATTGTTTTTAACTTTTATTACACGCAATTTTCAGCAGGGATGTTATAATGGAGCTTAACATTATTGTTGTAGTATAGATGAACAAGAGGAAGGAAAGGAGGGGAATTGATGTAGAGGACTAGACAAAACACATAATCCTAAGCAACAATATCTAGCAGAAATGTGGAAGAGTGAGGAGATGAAAATGAAAAATAAGTGGAGTGTGAATTAAGGTCTCAAGCTTTATGCCTCAAGAATACGTTTGTCACAAATTAGCAAAAATAAATCTGTGTTTACATATGGGTACTGTAGCTATCAAATAACAAAAGTAAATATGTTGTTACACAGGTACTTTTACTACTTAGCAATAAACATACAACCATGAATGAAAGTGAAACCAACAGCTTCATTACATGATC
This sequence comes from Pinus taeda, assembly GCA_000404065.3. Classification (NCBI taxonomy): domain Eukaryota; kingdom Viridiplantae; phylum Streptophyta; class Pinopsida; order Pinales; family Pinaceae; genus Pinus; species Pinus taeda. Next base: position 100,806 of record APFE030942361.1, read on the forward strand.
TCAGAGGAGGAAAGACATACATGAGGTGATATACAAAGGGGAAAGCATACTGTGCATTTCTCCAATTGGAATAAAAAAAACTTCTTCATTAATATTTGAAGATGGAGTCCAAATCACCAGTCCATTAGAATTAACAATTGTATTAGCCCAAGAACCTTGTGAATAGGCAAATTGAACCAAAGTGGAACCACTTTCTCTGCAAATAGAGGGCCTCTTGAATGCAGAATTTGGGAACCTTTGTTAAGTGTTTCTTCCCTTTATTTACAAGGTGAGGGGGAGCTTTTAACAATAGTTACAAAATATCTCAGCTGAGCTCTAACTATCTAATTGACTAGATGTCTCAGCGTGCGAAGGTCCTGCTACCCAAAATGATTACAATCATATTTGATTCCATTCTTGAAAATGAAAAAATTATAGAACAATAGTCAAAAGAAAAAATGGATGATGGTTGAGGAAAATATCTCCTTGCCATTCCTGTGATTGCATCTAATTAGGCCACGTATTTTCCATGATGTGCCTCTTCCGTTACTCAGCCAGTTCACCTATGATCTGTGTTAGGGTCCTATAATAATAAGATTCATAATTTTGAATTGGCTATGGTTAGTCTTGTAATATTGTTCATACTTTTTCTTTATACAAAATGTTTTCCATATTAAAGAAAGTAAAGAGGGTATGTCCTAAAAGAATAATCAAAGGACAAAAAAAAAAAATAAATAAAAAAATTGAAAAATATGAACCCCAAAAAGAAATAGAAATAGATCATGAAAGTGTGCAAATTCAAATGCCACTACCACTGCTTTATTTTGTAAAATAAGATTGTGTGCAACTTTCCAGAAATGCCACAATCCATGATGGTCAAATAGCTTAATCTTGACCCATTCATGCTTTAAATTTCATGTTGATAGATAGAGAATAAAGATCTAGCCAAACTGTTTAAACTTGGCAGGTCAATAGTTAGGTACAGAATAAAAATGAGCTCATCAGTTTAATATGAGCCATTAGAAGTTATAAGGTTAAAATTAGATAGTGTGCTTATCAAAAGAAAATGAATAAAGGGTCAACAAGCTCAAATGCACCCATTGAAATGAAGAAAAAATGTTAGGGTAAATAAAGGGTAGGTAGAAGAAGTTTTGCAAATGCACAAGGTTGCTAAGTCAAAAGCACATTTATCATGCTTAATCCTATTTTTCATGTGTAGTAGGAAATGTGAGAAAGAAAGGACATTTACCAAGTTTGTTTACTAATTTCCCCTCATTTCACTACACCCCAATATACTTATTTGATAATTTCCCCATTACCCTTTCATTTCTTATAAAATACCCTTTTTCCCTTCATTTTGACCTTTACCCCTTAGTTTAACACATTTCCCTAGAAATTACCCTTCAAAAATCATCCCTCTTCCTAAAAACCCCTTTCCCTAGTGTGAAACTTGTTCCCCATTACAAATATTACTTTCCCCCCTTATTAATTTCCCTATTTCCCTTCAAAACGGACAAAACTCCCTTATCCTAAGTTATTATGCCCTCACATTATCTAATTAACATCCCCCTTCACATTTCCCTGATACCCTTGTTAACCCACCAACCCTTGGTGCAGTTAAAAAACCCCGCCACATAACTCATGGTCCCACATTATTACCCACTGCTTATATTAAAAAACCCGACATTATGCGCTAATTAATTACATTTCTGTGTAATTAAACCTCGGGCCCTGCAAAATCACTTTCCCAATTCCATACGTGCAACTTAACTGTGCGATAGCCCTCCGATCTCCTACCTCCAGATCCGACAGTGTACAACCATATCACGTGGATTCATCATTCGACCGATAATGGCCCAAGAGCATGCGAGATTCGAGGTTTTGCGTGGGGACTGTTCTGCTACGTGGCGGCACCAGGTTACATTGCATGCTCGCGAAAAATACCGTCCGCCCTCCAAAAGTGGTATGATGGCCCAGAAAACCACCTCCCCACCTAAGCCGAAAATTGCCCATTGTTCATTTATAATTTTCGTGCCAAAATGTGACTGTTACCCGTTAAAAGGCCGAAAAAGCTCCAAATTGCTCTTTTCGCTCGTTTTTCACTGCAAACTGCTGGTTATCCATTTGCGACACCCTGAACGTCCGTGGCCAATTTGACCACCTTTTGCTCCCTGAAGACGCTCCAGATACCAAATTGAAACATCCAATTGACAGTTGAAGCCTCAATACTTTCTGAAATTACCACAAAACCCAGTTTGCAAGCCATACTTTTTGAAATTACCATAGAACCCAATTTGCAAGCCAGACCACCAATTTCCAGGTATTCTTGGGAAAAAATAGAACGACCCTTCAATTTGAAAACACATAGTTTAATTGAATGGTTAATTAATTTAATCAATTAAAGAAACCTTCCTAAAATTGAAGAAAAGCTTATTTTTACATCCCAAACCCTTGTATAGACTGTAACTACCCTCCCACTATACCAGAACTTTTGCACCTCACTCCTAAAACCACTAAAAGCCTAATTCAAATATGAAAACCTAATCACTGCTTCCCAAACCTCTCTGGACGTGAGACCTCCGCAAACCCCTCACCTGGACATTGACCACCTTGCCTTAGTAGACCAAGACTTTCAAATTAAGGATACTGCTTCCCCTTCCTACCTTCTAAAGCTCCAATGTTGGAGTAAGGACAAATTTTTAAACCAGAACGATGACATTCACCTTTGGGAGTCTAATTTTCCAAAGTATTTGTTTCCAGAAGTACACCCATTCCCAGAAATCATCCACTTCTATCATGCTTGCTACATTCCCAGCCAAAGAGCCATTTTCACCCCTGACCAGCAAGTTTTGTTTACCATCACTACAGAATCCATTAACCAAATGTTGCAGGTCCAACCACGCCTAAATGAGACTCCACTTTCTATTGGAGGCTTGTTGGACCTCTATACCAAGTTAGACCTTCCCAGAATAGCCCATTTCATCATAGAGGAGTGTCATACTCCTACAGAAAGTCCTCCATATTCTGCCACCATTTTTTCTAAGAGAGGCAAACAAATCATAACCATGCTCTCCTGCATTCTAGGATACACTACAGATGAACATGTGGATGAGGTTGTCCTTGATTTCCTTTCCATCTTTAACCTAGACAAGCCTCCTGGTGTAATTTACAACTATGCTCAGTTCATAGCAGATAGGATGCATGAACAATTCATCAGAATACCTACTGAGAGAGTCTTTAAGTACTCATCTATATTGTTTCACATGTTTTTATATTATCAGTCAGACAAATTCCCTTTCAACATTCAGAAATTGGACACCAAAGGCAATCCAAGATCAGTTATATATTGGACACCCTTGATCCAAAAGTACTCCACTGTATTTACTTACAAGGACTTTATTGATTCATTTGTCCATCCAGTTATGAATATGTTAACCAGTAGCCCTCAGCCCAGAATCAGTCAAGAGATCAAAAGAGTTTTACAGTTGGCCAAGAACAGTAAAGTGGGAGACTAGTATCTGTACCATAACCACACAAAAATAAGGATATATGGATGCCAACTTGCCCCCTACAAACTGCCCAAATACCTCCCCATGAGGATATTTGCATTAGAATACTTTAGTTAGATAATCAATTCTCATGAAGTTAACTTCCTAGCAACCAAGAAGAAAACTCAATTCAAAATGGAAAACCAATTTGGCCCCTTCATTTGTAACAATAGGGAAGTTGGACCAGAGGTAGATAAGATTCTGCAGCAATGAAGTTTAAGAACAGTTTTATGTGGCAACATGACCCTCAAGGAGTCATAAATAAACTAAGGCTTAAGGTCAAATTGGGCCCTTTCATTAATCATCCCAGGCCAGACATAGAGAGATTTTCCAACCAATCAGAATGGTTGGAAAACACTTTGGTAGACTTGGACAATACTGTAGTTGATGTAGAGAATACATTAATTGATGTAGAAAAATAGATTGATACAGGTTCCTTCCTGCAGGTTCTAGAACTATGATAGCAAATGAATATTCCTCATATTTTACAGACTCCAGCAAATGAAGATAGGAATGCCAAGAGAACCAGGGAAGAAGGTTCTAGTTTAGCTATGGAAACTACAGATGAACAGTTTGAGATCAGTTAAAGGAAAAGGCCCAAGCTTAATCCTGTAACTAAACAGGAAGACACCATTAACTCAGTGGAAATCACTGACATTGATACAATGGTGGAAAGGAGCAAAGGCCCATCAACTTCAGGAGAAACTCACTAGCCCTCAACATCAAATACTCAACTTATTGAGAGACAGCTCAGTGTTGAGGTCTCTTCATTCACGAGACTTGTGGATAAAGAGAAGGATATCAAGGACATATATAAAGAAATTAAGTTGAGGAATGAGAAGTTGAAGGCTGAGACTTATGCTCAATACTTCAAGCAGACACCTGCAAATCAAAATAGGTTGATGTCAGCCTTTGACATCAAAATAGGAAAAATGCAGATGTCATTCATGCAACCTACACTCCAGCAACCAAAAACATCAACTACCTATAGGAAAATGGATTTTGAGGTTTTGGCCAGGGATGTTCAACCCATTGACCAAATTGAGTTTCATAAGCAGGCATGTGAGATGATCTATTCCACCTTGACAAGTAAAGCTATGACTGTACATAAGCTGCAAAGTTCATTGGACATTATCACTGCACAATACAAGCAAGAAAAGGTCTCCTCACAGACCAAGGACAACAGAATCAAGTCACTAGAAGACTTGGTCATTGAGCTAGGACATGATCCCAATGACATCAAGGCTGCTGAGAAGTTGATAAAGAAAAAGAATGAGGACAATTATTCTCTCAAAAAACAACTGAAAATTCCTGATTTAGAGCATCCACAAACAAAAGAGGTCCTTTAGAGCCAAACACATTAGGAGGAAATGATGGACCTCGTTTTACAATTGAATGATCAGTTGAAACAGATGGAAAAGGAGTTAGACAACTTGATACAGCTGAAACAGGGTAGCCTTGAGATTGCCCCTGCCACTGTCATTCCAATAGTTACCACAACAGTACCATCCAACTTGGCATCTTCATTGGCTCCTACAACTCCACTGGTTATAGCCCTCCTAGCTTCCACAACATCTACATCAGCAACAAGTTTGACATCAACAATAGCTCAACTAGGTGATGAGGCTAGTAAATTGGTCAAGGCAATGGAAGACATGTCCATTCAGACCACACAAATAAACAAGCTTAAGGAAAAGATAACCAGTCTAGAGAATGATAACAAGCTTGCACAGATTATGCACAAAGAAGAAGGACAAAAATCAACCAGGATGAATGAGAGGATAAAGAGTTTAGAGAAAGAGCTAACATTAAAGGAGCCACTTGGCCAAGCAAAGGAACAATTATGGGCCAATATCATTGACTTTGTCAATGATATTTGGCCATCCATTCAAGTAATTTTTGAACAAAGTGACTTAGTGAAAGAAGCTACAAAAGCCATTCAGAAGGTTAAGGCTAAACTGGGAAACATGCCAGAAGAAGCTACTAGAATCATCTGTTTCCTGAACTCCAAAAACAAGTATGAATTTTAGGAATTGGACATATCTGATAGGACAGGTACAATCTTGGAGGTCAAGAAGGTCCTCACCAAGAGAAATTTGTTGCTAAACCTTGAGGACAAATGACAAACCATGCAACTAGGTATAGACAGGTTCATGGTAAAGTTTGATGTTTTGAGGCAGAAGGGTTTGCCCAATCCCTTGGTGATAAATGATAAATTAATTCCATGGGAGGATTACAACAGGAGAATAAGAGAGGTAGCAAAGGATTAGGTAAATACTTCCTCTATGAAGGGGATGCCTACTGGAAAGGTCCTATATCAAACCTTTGAGAACTTGTTTTACCTCCAGCTTGAGGTAAAACACCTTTTTGTTAATAAACCCACTTTTACCAAGTACACAGAGGTAGATGATATCTACAGGAAAATGGTAAATATCCAATTACAAGATGCAGAAACATTGGATAAATTGAATGAATTACTATAGAAATACACAGTCAAAATGTAAAAATGTACAGTAAGGGTGAAAACAACACAGTAAAAGGAAAATGATAGATCAGCCAGTTAAAAGAGTATCAATTGAAAGTGTTGTAGGTTTTAACCCGTACATAAATTACCTGCATATGAATTCTAAATCACATGAAAAATAAAAATGCGAGAGCATAACACATAAAACACATATACACAGAGATTTCCCACTGGATCCTAAAACCGGGACTACCAGCTTGATTTTTCATTATGTTCCTTTCAATGTTACAATACATATTTATACATGCCGAAGCATCCAATACAATGGATGGAAAACCATAGGTAGGTTCGCCCAACGTAGTATAGGGTCCAATTTTTTTTTTCCTGGGGCACTGCCCCCGACCCCGTAGAGGTGGGTTACTTGGCCCCCTCAAACCCCCTGGACAGGGGGGGCTGCCACCCCCCCATGACCCCCCCGCTACATAATCAGTGCAACGAAGGGGGGGATCCGCCCCCCCTCTAACCCCCCGGTTCACTACGTAGGTTAGTCGTGGAAAGAATATAACACAACCCAACACGCTCTTCCTTTCAACTACTTGGAGCACTAAGATTGAACTTCTCTCGGCTAGTTAGGTTGCCATGCCACCCGTGTATGGTTTCCTCTGGTCATTCGTCATTCTCCTTGGGAAATACCCAACTTTCTCCATTATTGGCTGCGTTGCATACCTTATCATCTACAATGAGCCACCTTGGTTACTTTTCTTAGTAATATGCAGTCCAAGCCAAGGGATCAGACTGATCAATCCTCGAGAATAGTTTTCAAACTTGTCAGCATGATCATGCGCTCCCTGTCTTATCATCCTGGTCTTTTTATCGAGGAAACCTTCCCTTATTTCATCCACCAACTTCTTGACTTCTGCGTCCACCAAAGTGCTTTTCTTTCTTAATCGTACCCTTTCTTTTTCAAGTTCCTGGAGCCTAGAGTTTCGTAGTTGGATTTCTTCTTCCAGGGTTCTGTGGATTGCCGTATTTACCATTGCTAGTATGCACGGTCCAACCTTTCCCTGTATTATAGGATTTATAGTGGTTCCTTGATACTCGAGCCTTGGGGGTGCTTGTGGGGTCAGGTGCTTGCACGCGATCCTATAAGCCCATAGAACTGTTGATACGTGCAAGTCCCAATCAGTCTTCTTCGTATTGTGGACCTTGTTCATCGCTTCACATACTTGGTTAAATGCTTCCATGTGGATATCCTTCTGCACACCTGGTCTTTCCATACTTTGCGGTCCCAACCGGAGGCGTCGTTGACACCATTGTCTTGCCTGCACCTACTTACCGATTGTGTCTCCTATTAAGACTACTGTGTGCATTCTTGCAAATTTCACACCATATTCTTGTATCCACCTGGAAAGGTGGGCACGTAGGCCGTTTCATCCATCATACTTATCTTTTAACTACATCTAAGGCTTCCCAAATCGTAGGTGCATCATCCTTCGACAGTCACGCCAGTCCTCAAAACTCTTCTGGTGCGTACCCCACCATCTTGCAGACATAGTGCATAGTACCCATTTCAGAGTGTCGAAACGCTGTTGTTTTGACACTTCTTTTTCAAATTTATTTAGGAACTCCTCCACTTCACCTAACATGTCGTACATAGGTAGATGCCTTATCTGTGTTGTTACACAACGCAACGATCTCATCATCATGTTACAGTTGAGTGTGGTTACCTCATGTAAATAGTTCTGCCATCATTCTATCTTGTCGTCAGAATCTGATGTACAAGAGCTTTCACATTCTCATGAGATTTGGCCTTCTGCGGTTGGATTTACCCAATCTTGCTCGTGCATAGTTATCTTATAGATGCAGTCTAGATTGTCATCACTGTCATAGTCGTGCACTGGATCTGTGTAGTGCAATCCTTCTGTGGGGTCTAAAGGTACCACTATGTGCAGTGACGTTTTCTCAAAAATCATCTTGCGCTTCTTTAGATTTATCACTCCATTCATGTTAGTGGCCCAATCTATTCCGAATAGTGCAGGGTAGGGATTGCTATCATCAACAATATCTATCACTTTGAAATCTGCTAGCGTGCTTGCTCCTTCGATATCTACTATGATTCCCTGCAGTCTCCCCATAGGTAGGATCTTTTGTTGGTTTTCCATTCATAGTTGGATAGGAGAACATTGTAATGCAAGCCTGCCCATGTGCTCCCATGTCTGTTTTGGCAGGACATTCGCATCGGATCCTAGATCCATAATCACTTGATCCATCTCATATTCCCCGATCTGCGCGGTCAATCTCATCTCCCTCCCTATTCACGTCATGTGATTCCCAAGCTTTCGGACTATGCACGGTTCTCCTGGCGCAGTCCTAGCGCATCTAGTTATGAGTTCTTGCAGCCCCTTTATAGCCTTTCTGTCGTGTAACAACTTCATGCATGTATCTAAGAATGAGTGAGCATCGATGGGTCCATTTCCAACTCTAGTTTGTCTTTACTTCCTAAAATGGAGGCATCCGCGAAGCTCCTCTTAGCTTCCATTAAGGACTCCTTAGTGCGCTCCAAATCAAATTCTGGTTCCTTCATTGGAGCCTTGAAAACCCAGGTACTTTCTTCAAGCTGCTTGCTTTGTCATCCCCGGTCATAATACCACTACGGAGCATGATATTTACATTAGGGTCTTCCTCGTGCAACTCAGACCTCATCATTTGCAAGTTCCGAGTTGGGGGAGGCTGGAGTGCTCCTTTATCACGCAACCTCGCTATTAGGGTGGGAAAGTCCTCCGTCTCATGATAAAATTGTGTACAATAAAAGCATGATGGTCTCGTTGGATTTGTACAATCGTGGTCATAATGCCTCAACCCTCTGTAATTATAACATATCAGCTGTCTGTGACCTCTTCCTGGTCCCCCTCCACCTCAGCCTCGTCTACGGCCCTGAAATCCAGTGCAAGGCATTCCTGCATTTTGATCGAGGGGCTAGGTTTTGGCCTGAACTCTGTAGGTAGGAGTTTGATCCATCATCAGCTCATAACTTCTACAGGTGCACTCATCATGTCCTATCGACCTACAAAAATTATAGAACAACTGCTATGAATTATGTGTATACTTTTGTAGTAGATGGCCATTATCTGTAGCATGTTTTCCTCCTATCTGACAAATCGTGCACCATAATGCAGGCATTGCACTTGGTCCTACTGTGCCTCCAGTATTAATGGCATTGGTCCTCCTCCTGCAAGGTAATTCACAAACATTGGGTAGTGGTCCTTGTCATGTCCCTCACCTTTGCACTTTACGCACCATATCTCCTTGCACAATTTTGGGTGAGCTATCCTATCTTGTTTCAAACTCTGCATCTCAAGGCATAAGTTTTTCAACTGCGAATGGATTTGTTGAACTTCGAGGTTAGGATCTTGTATCGGGGTCTCGTGCAGCCTCATCGCGATCTCCAAGGCCTCGACCTGAGTGGTTAGCTGTTGTGACAATGCATTCGTTAGATGCGGTGTTAGTGATGCTACAAAACATGCGCGATGTTGCCCATCCGTCAAGGTCATTTTAGCTTCATGAATTGTACACTTCAGTCTCTAATCCAACTCCTAAGGGGTCTCACCTAGAAGCATCACGATTTCCTTGAACCCAACGATCGACTGCGTCTCTGACTTTGGCCTGCTAAATTCTTTGTTCAACACAACTTGGATATCTGTGATCCCCGCATTTGGATTGTCATTGGAATGCTTAATGTACCAGGTCAGCATGCGATCCTACAGAGCGCTGACCAACATTGCTTTCTTTATATTGTCATTTGTGACTCCATACACTTTCCATACAGCCCTTATCACAAACCAAAACTGGTCCAGTTCTTCATTTTCTACTCTCTTGAACACTGACAACTTTATCGCGCTCGCCATATTGAATTGCGGTGGTGGCGGAGGTGGTATGGGAAAAGATGGGGGTGAAGATGGTGAAACTGGTGGTGCTGTGGGTGGGGGTGGTATGTTCGGAATTCTATGCCTTATCAAACTTATCGAACTTCTTGGTGAAACCTATGCGAGCTCTTCCTCGCTCTCTCGCAAGGTGAAATCAAGGAGCTAGTTTCTAGTTCTGTGCCACCTTTGTTTCTGTAGATTCTCCCACTCTGTGTAGCCCCAAACATCAATTTATTCACATAACCTAGTTTTCACACAGTAGCATTTTAATCCAAGTGTTCAAAGATTTAACGTATTTACCTTGCAGTCCTTTGAGGAAGCGTCGTTCTAGCTCGCTATAGCTGACTGAAGTATCTACCATGAACTTGATGATGAATCCTCCTATAATTCAATCGAGCTAGTGATCAATAGCATGCGTGATCTTATCCTCTGATGCTTCCAGTCTGCGAACCAATTATGGAGTCCACACAATAGGTCTGTTGAGCTTACACCTTCCTTGACTGTCTACTAGCTTCATGATTCACTTGTAAAAATCAGTGGGGATGGTTGCAAAGAAAATTTCGTGGATCTCTATGTATAAGTAGTAGTTTAACCACTCTTCCTTTGATAGTCACAGGTTCCTGTTTTCGTGTGCCGCGAACTCGTGAATTTTTCTGTCCAACCAATTTTCAATTCCTTTCTTTGTCAGATTCCAGTGGTACGAAATCAGACATCTCTATGCAGATTTTGGTCCGAGCAACGAAACCATTTTTTGGCTTGTTAGGGCCTGCCCTAGGTTTAGAGTTAATTAGCCAAACAAATCCTGGTACTACTGGACCTTTCGGCAACAGTCCGTGGAGAGCGGACTGAGGTCTCACCCGAAGTAGTATGGGAGGGTGCTAGAACCATGCTTCTACACCCTGGAGATGTTTGATGAGTTCGACTGGTCCACTCTTTGTCCCTACACGCAAATTGCTTCACACACCTTCCCGTTCGTCGCAGCCTGATACACTGCCTTCACGCAACCCTACCCAGGGACTGTGCACTGTGCTCTACGCTATTACCCAAGATCTTATTTATATTCCAATATTAGTTACTTATCTTTGCCTACTTGAATGCTTTAATTAATAATTAGTTATACAAAATATTCATACAGGTCCGCGTAGTAAAGAAACAATATACTTGCAAATTATATTCAATCATGCATTAACCCCAGAAAAGATACATAGAAATGTAGTAAAACTTCTCTTTATTGATTTTGCCAACAATTATAGACTCAAACTACCTTTCACACTTAGCTGTAGGGATCTGCACACTCAGCTGTGGACTATTAGGCCTCTGCGCACACAATGACAGAGCCTTCTCCTACTCTACGACCCACAGGCACACTTTACGCTTCAACTCAATCACTTAGACTTTTCTTCCTATCATCTCTCTTAGTTATTCGTTATTTTCTACATTTGGAGCCTTGCTCTATTTATACAATCCCATGGTCCGTGGACCATGGGTAGGTCTATCCAGTCGACATTACATTACAAAACTAGGGTGGACAACCCTATGTCTCTATTATGACTTCGTGCTCCATGCCAACAATTCGCGGAGTTTTTAGAAAAAACTTTCTCAAAACTTAGGCTTTAAGCCCCAAAACATGCCTTAGGGGGATTCCATGCCCAACACAACAAGCACTTCCTTTCAATTCAATAAAAAATAAACAATTTTGTAATCTATTTCTTGCCAACGGAACTAAAGTGACTTTCAAAGCATCTACTCAATTCGACGCTAATGAAAATAACTTTATACCAAAGAGAAAAAAGTGACTTGCAAAAGATGTCCAGATGCAAAAGAACTCTTTGAACAAAGGTAATTGATCTCTGAAGATCAGACCAATGAGTGAATGAAGGGTGACCTATAAACCCTAGAAATCAAATCAAGCTTCGAACACACTTAAACCAAATAAAGAGGCAATTTCAGTCAGACAAACATGTCAATCAAGACAATGACATTGGAATCACACTAACAAACCACTACTAGAAGGAAAAAACTGAAATCAAGAAGAGAAAGCCCTATTTTTCTTAAAATTCTGGGATCATTGCACCTTGCATAGGCAAAACAACAATAATCGCGACTGTAATTAAAGCATTCGTGATGTCATTGCGACTATCAGGGAGAAAACCGTGATGGTCAGGAAATATGAGATAAAACCAAAAAATATTCAAGATCAACAAAAAGCCAAGAAACTTCAAGTAATTACCCGTAAGTGAAAAAGTTACAGACTAACAAACAAGCCTAAAAACGAACGGTTGGTCAAAATCAACACAAAAGTAGGATGAAGGATTGAATGGAAAGGATAATAGGCTCCCCAAAGGAGTCACCATTTTGTTGTCTAGGTAAATCCTCTCTGCGGACAAATACAATCCCTCTAGCCCAATGAGTGGGTCTAGCAACCTAAGTGATAATTTACCTAAGTTAAAATTGAAAAGAGAGACAAGGAAGATGTCCTACCTCGTTCTGATGCTATCTCGATCTCCTTTGTTGAATACCTTGAATCACTTGCATCACGAGCTCATTCTTACTGCTCACAACATTTATTCACTTGCACAAGAAATCAAGATACAACAAGGCATGCAAATACAAATAACATATTCAAAAGTAACCTACTTAATTGATCAAGGAATTTTAAGCTAAATGATACACGAGCATAGACATTTAGGGAAAATGAACCAACAATTGTATATTAATAGAAAATAAAGGGAAGCATACAACCAAGCATTGATGTTGATAGTCTCTCCTTGAAATGAATATCCAAGTCCAAGCTAAGATCTCCAAGCACTCCTTCTCCAAGCCAAATGAGTAGCATATAGGTACAATCTAGCAAAAGGGTGCAAATCGACATAGACCAACCATTTTGGAATCAGAGAGGATGAATATATAGGTTGGGAAATGGAGTTAGGATCTCTCCAAAGATAGGAGCAAGTCCTTATCTCAAGGAGGTAGCTCATAAGGATAAGACCAAGAGACCAAATTGTGATAAATTGACCTCATCTACGTCGAACAACCTCCAGCTTGCCACTCTGGAAGATTCTAGATTACGAATGTTCTCATTCTCTTTGGGAAAATTTCCTTTTTGGGATCATTGCACATATACAGGTAAATAAAGCCATGCCATCACAGGTGGAGTGTGATACAATAGGTGACCATCACAATTTTTAGTCTCATAAGAGTGATGACTCTCAAATTAGGGTTTAAGAGCTATTTCCTTCAAGGGAAGCTCACAGAATTTTCCAATCAATGTACTAGGGAGGATCTAAGCTGCATATATGAATGACTACACTGCATAATGGTCATGTTTCAGGCACTTTGGGGTATGTCACATGGAAGTGCAGGAGGTGTGACAAAATAATGTGTAACAGTCATGCCTTTTGGGTTGACAAATTCCCCTACAATTTTATGAGGATGATGGATGACATCTTGTGGCCCTTTGCCAATAGATTTGTGGTTGTATATATGGACAACATCCTCATCTTCAACAAGAGTTAGGAAGAGTACTTATAACATGTCAGGTCAGGAGTAACTCCATGAAGTTTAATTGATTTTCATTAAGGGAGAATATGAATATATACAAGGAGAGGGAGAGTATTGGGTTTCATCTCCCAATGACACTTAATCTTCCAACTTCCTTTTATTTTTACTATTTAAAATATTTTACATCAGTTGACCTAATCCCAAAGATTAGCTGTCAATATTCCCCCCTTAATCTAAAGGGATGTTGGTGAGTCCAAGCATCATTCTAAATCTTTCAAACTTTTCCCTTCCAAGTGTTTTGGTGAGGATGTTTGCAATTTGCTCATTTGTGGAACAATGTCGTAGTTGGATTGTTTTGGCCTCAACATGATGTCGAATTAGATGGTATTTTGTATTGATGTGCTTGGTTTTATCATGGGAAATTGGTTCTTGGCCAAATTTATTGCTGAAGTGTTGTCAATCAAAAGAGGAGTTGAATGCACTTTTTTATCCTGCAAATATTCCAGAATTTTCCCGAACCACAAAATTTCCTCTGTTGCTTGAGTTGTTTCCAGATATTATGCCTTAGTTGTGGAATCTGCTAGAGTTGATTGTTTACATGAGCTCTAGGAGACAACTCCTGATCTAAGACTCATAACATAACCTAATGTAGATACTCCAATTTCTTTATCTCCATTGAAATCTGAATCAGAGTATCCAATCAAGCTGAAGTCATCCACCTGTCAATACTTGAGTCCAAAGTCTTGAGTTCCCTTCAATTACTTTAGAACTCTTTTTGCAATAGACAAGTCAACCTCAAATGAATTTTGCATAAAAATAGAGAGGATTCCAACAACAAATGAAATGTCTGGCCTGGTAGTAGTCACGTAGTTGAGACTTCCTACGAGCTGTCTGCACTTTGTTGTATCCTCAAATTCTTTTCCTTCAATGGATGTGAGCTTTAATTTTTTTCCATTGGAGTAGTCCAAGGATTTCACTCAACCATGCCAAACCTATTCAAAAAATCTCCAATGTACTTCTTCTGAGAGAGGAATATAAAATTCAAATGTTGAGTTACTTCAATACCAAGATAGTAGTGAACATAGCCCAAACCTGTGATTTCAAAGCATTTCATCGGTTATTTCTTTATGGATGCAATGTAGCTCTCATTGTTACCTGTCATCAGAAGATCATCTACATACGCCACAAGATATACAAATGTTTTTCCAAATTTCTTGAAAAACAAAGTTGCATCATCAAGATCATAATGCTTGAAATTGAGTTTCAGAAGATGCTCAGATAACTTCTCGTACCAAGATCTTGGTGCTTGCTTGAGGCCATACAAGGATTTTACAAGCTTGGGACATACAAACATTCTCTTTCAAATATCTATTCAAGAAATCAGTTTTTACATCCATTTGATGGAGTTTCCAACCGTTTTGAGCTACCAAGGAAAGAGTGTCCGGATGGTAGCCCATTTTTCTGTGGGGGAAAAAGTCTCCTCATAGTCAACCCCTTCCTTTTGTGAAAAACCTTTTCCATAGTCATGGATTTATGCTTCTCAAGTGAGCCATCTACTTTATACTTGTTCTTGAAGACCCACTTGCAACCTATTGGTTTGGTTCCCAATGGAGGTTCAACTAGCTTCCAAGTGCCATTCTTTATCAAAGGATCATATTCTTTCTGCATCGCTTCTTTCCATTCAACATGAGATGCAAATTATTGAAGGAATTTGGTTTGAAATCTGTAGACAAATTCAATTCACAATCATAAGAAACATCCATATCAACAGGTGAATCAAGATTGTCTACATTACCTCCATTCTATCTGGTTGAAATTCTTGTTCCTCATGTCTTTACAACCTCATTAGGATGAACAATTTCAAGTGTCTATGTTAAACATTTTGGAGGAGATTTTCGAGATGGCCTACACTACTCAGTTGACTAAGATGGAGTTGAATCAAGATTTAGTCTCCCAATTTTGTCAATCACATCACTCAAAGTGTCATCAATGGTTGGAGATTCATGTGGGGGAGAGAGTGCTTCAGAATAAGATTCCACATATTTATCTAGTATAGGGACCCCCCCTTCAAGATGTGGAATATAATTATCAAACCCTTGAAAAGACTTTGCATGTTCGAATCTATCCAAGCAATCAAGCTTCCACTCAAAAACATTATCAGTCTTGGAAGATTCAAGAAAGATTAAATCTCTAGATATTATAAAATTTTTATTCACTTCATCATAGAGACAATATGATTTGGAGGTATTTGATTACCCTGTTAGTGTTAGTCATTTCTTCCTGTCACCAATGATCAAATGTCAGGGGTCTCAAGGTCAAATTTTATCATGTCACTAGGTTTTCAGAATAAACTTTGGTCACTGGTTCGTTTGTGTAGGTTTATCTCTATTCTCTCAAAAATCTCACATGCCGGTCACTTACATCACTCAGATGAGTGTATCATGATAAAGAGAATGTCATTATCATGTTAGTCATCACCATCATAACTTTGCTTAGTCTAATGCCTTCATTAGGTCATTATGGTTTCAAGGTCCATTTTCATTTCATGCATAAAAATCTGGCATAAGATGAGTTGTGATAAGCAACTCTTTTCAATAAATCATGAGTACTTCATGGCCACAGTCTCAAGGTTTTAAAAGGAAGAAGGTTCACTGTTGAATAAGGTAAAAATAGGTTCAGATTACAAATCTCCAAGGTGGTCAAGTTCAAAAAGAGTGAAAGTCATGTTTTGAAAAAGGTACGTGGGGCCCATTTTCACTCAAAAGAGGATCATACTATGCCTATAAAATCCCAAAAGTCCCAATCATATCTCATTTGCATCGTTACTTCCTTTGTTTATCAATCTCTCTCCTCTTTTATTGAAAAAACACGAGTTTTCTAGTTAAAATTGTCAAAAATTCCTTGGTGATGCACTTCTATGAACTGCGTTGTGTTTTTGGGAGAGGTGATTCGCTTCTGTGAACTGCGTTGCGCTTTGGCGTCACGCTTCTGTCAATTGCACTGTGCTCAGTACAAAGTGGCCCAAAACTCAAAGAAAATCACCCAAAATCCAAATTTAAGCTTGCACTCCAGTTTATTATTTCTTTAAGCTATTTGGCAAGTAAGTACAATCATCTCACTCCCTCTTCCTTTTGGCAAATCAAATGAATGATGGTTAGTTTAATCATTTAGGGTTTGGATGAATTTCATGTTTTTAAACTTACTAATGGTGAGTTTAGTCAGCTGGAAACATTAAAAACCCTAGAGATTGATATCCCATACCTCTGTTTGCATACAAGTTATCATTCCATTCACCAAACAAAACATTTCCTTTTAGTTCACCTCATCTTCCTACAAGCCCTAGCTATACCTATCAAACTGAACAATTTCCCCAGCTAGGAATATTTTTAAAATTTTCTTGCTCAGTTTCCCTCATTCATTTCCCTCCATTTCAACTTCCTAAGATTTCTAAAACCCCAACCCATCTCTGAAAATTTCCCTATCACCATTTCCCTTCCCTAACTCCCTCATTTCACCATTTCACTCATTCCTCACTATTTTTTCCATTTTCCTATTATATAGGGTTTTCATAATGGAGGGAGACTCTTCACCATCAGAAAAGAGAAAACATCATAAAGGAGGGAGTATTCTAAGATATGATCCTAAAAACTACAATGAAATCAACTCCACCATTCATTAAACAATGCTTTGAAGATGTGAGCTACCTAGGTTTTTGCCAAAGGGTGGGTGAAGTAGGTTTTCATGAGAAGCTCATTGATTGGATTGCCACCAATTTGAACAGAGAAAGTTCCAACATAGCAAGGATTGAATTTACATTCTCAGTAGCTACCATCTCTCTTGCCACAGGGATACCTAATCATGGAGAGTATTGGTTCAAAGGCATGAGCCTAGATCTTGAGCAATACAAACCTTTCTTAAAATCACCCTATAGAGAGGCTCATTCACACATGATTCCATTAAGATACTTGTTGTAAATGCATGTGCCACTAATGAAGGTTGTAATGAAGTTTTTCACCTGTGAGGGGAGATTTTATAGATTATATGGATACCACATTAGGCTACTAATGCAATTCACAGCTATAAAACCTCTCAACATGTGAAACTACTTGTGTAGAAGTCTTATCAAAGTGTCTGAAAAAAGTGAAAATGAAAAGTAAAGAACATTACCCAAGCCTTTTTCATCACAGTTTGATAAAGGTTGTAGTCCTCCATCAGTTGGCAGAAAATAATACGGCATGGAATACCTTCATAGAAACAGCTTTGTAGTGGAATTTAACTACTTCATTGAGTCATCATCAAGACACATCAGCCCATTATATGGAGGTAGGGTCATCAAGAAAATCAAAGGAATTTCCCAAGGAACCTAGACCTGATGTGTCTAAAATATATTAGAGAGGAAAAAGGCTTGTGTTTACAACTCAAGTAGAGAAAAGGACCAAGGCTTCTACATCATCACAACGGGGATCAAATTTACAGGATGAGGAGCTAATTGAGCATGATTTTGAACTAGTTGACTTGGAAGCAGCAGATGAAGCTTCAAACTTGCAAGAAGTTATCAAGGAGAAGGATTCCCAAATCAGAAAGCTCATGGACAATTTGGCAAGGGAGAGATTCATCATTTCCTTTCTTTAGCAAGAAAAGAGTCAGCTCAAGGCCAAACAACTAATCATGGAGAAGAGAAATCCAAGATGTTGCAGTAAGGAGACTAAGGTAAAGTAGTGTTAGAGAATTATGAACATGATGAATAAGAAAAGCAGGTTGTAAAGAAGAAGCCAAGAACAGAGGGTCTCAAAAGGGCATTAAAGAAAGAAAAAGAACAAAACCTACTCGATGAAGACTTGGACATTGAAGACATAATTGCTTTGGAGATTAGTGAACACAAAGATTATTGGTTAGGTAAGGTCAATGGCCATCTAGATCAGCTTCTTGACAAGGCTAACAAAGACAACCAACTATTGAGGCACATGGCCAACCACTACCAAACCAGAAACATGATTTGCAACATCAAGCTTAAGCAAATGAAAAACAAGCTAAAGGAAACTCTAAAAGACAAAAATGATAGGGATAACTTATAGATTATTTATGAAGAATCCATGAGAGAAGAACATACCTCATTTTGCACTTCTGGACCAATTTTGGGAGTTTTCTAAGAATTTTTGGTTTTTGGTGAATTTTGGTGGAGAACTCAGAAATTGCACTAGGTACTGCGATTTTTCCTCAGGGCTCCAAATGACAAGTGGCTTACATTTTTGGAAAGATGGCGGCCTCCTATCAAAACTCATTTCATCAGATTTCTTAGAAAGGGCTCAGATTTTGAGAAAAATGAGAAAAGGGGTCAAAAATCAACATTCTGCCCCTCTTTTTGACAGGCGGTGCACTTTTGGAGACACCTTGGGAGAATCAAGTTTTGAAGGCCTTCCCATCGGCCATTTTAAAAAATTAAAGATTTTATGGAAACTAGATAGACAAGGCTAGTTTACCATTCTCTCGCATTTCAAATTTGACTTCAGAAAGGCACCTAAAAGTGGCCTCAAAGTTGGCTTTGTGCTTCTGCAATTTTCTAAATTTTCATTTAAAATTTCCACTATGTAATTTCTTAGTTTTCTAGTTTGACTTGGTCAAAGGTAAAATTAATGATGTAAATTTAGTAGTTCAAAGTCTATATGATGTAATCATGAATAAAAATTTATTATATGTTGTTTTTATGGTTAATTAGGCCTCATAAATGAAGCAAAACTCAAATCAAAGTGTAAGAGAAGAGTTTGTTTTTGACCTTCCCACTCTCACTTGTTGGTTGAGAGATTCTTAGAAAATGTTCCACCACTTAGGGATTCGACCCCTAAAGGTGGGGAAGCTTTTTGTTTTATTCTATATGTATCATTTCTCATTCAGAGAGAAGGGTTGGACTTTAGAGGAGAGAACTTGCATCTTATGATTTCACATAGTTAATCAAAGGAGCAGTTGCAGCTATTTTTCAGGAATACATGTGCAGTGAGTGTGTGATGTTGTTTTCTTTCTATGTCAGTTTCTTATGAATGAATCCATCTTTCTTAACATGTTTTTATTTTCCTCAATGATTTTCCTTACAATTATATATGCATAATTATTTATATTCAAAGCTTTGTTTATGTGGAAAATCATGTCTGTGTATTTCTTCTTCTAGATTAATGAATTCATGGTAACATGCTCATTATGACCTTCTAAGGTTTTCAGAACCTACACTACATTGACCAAACTCTTAAATCCCTCACAAGACACTGCTATCTTGCTCCTCTTTATGCCTTCTACAACAAACTTTTGGGACCTTGACCTAATTGCTTTTTCTCATCCCTAGTCTAGAAACCAAAAACCCTAAATTTTTAAAAACTCATCTAAAACTATTTCATCTAGCCTAAAATCCATTTCTCTTCCAACAATTGACTATGAAAACCTTAGAGAGATCCATATTTGGTTTTGTGGGGATAACTGCTGAACTGCAAGTGTTTTAAAGTTACCTCTTTCGATCTCCTCCTCATCTTGGGACATTGTAGAGGATAACATTTGGGCACCATTTCTGAGGAAACGACTGGTATATCATTCCTGGGATTCATTCTATTAGATCATTCAAGAAGACTGGTTCTGTAGGTGACAACATCCAATATCTAAATATGGGTTGATTTAATAAATTTTATCAAGTTTAAAGTGTGAAAATTTTGGCTCCTAAAGACATAGTAGGTCAAATCATGACCCAAATCCACCTTCTATTGTTGATGACCCAAAAAAACAACTTGGAAAACTCAAGTCACCTATCTCTGAAAGTACAACTCAAAAATTAGAAAGGACTACTTCATTGCCTGAAAATTTATTCACTATTGAGCATCTTTCTTTTGATATCCAGTTTGAGTTATCTCTTTTCAAGTTAAAATCTGAGTCTTTCCTTTCTGAAGTGACAATTGAACCTTTCAATTTTATTATCAACTCATTCATTCAAAATCTCTCTTTTCTAAAGATGATCATGAACCGTGGTTAAAATTTGATAAACTCTAGAGTCTGGTTGGCCAACTTCAAATCACCACTGAAAAATCTTACATCCAATATCAACTTGAAAACCTGATTGCTACTTCATTCTCTAATGCACCTCTAAATACATTAGTTACTTCATCTATTTTTACACCACCTAGATTAGTGTCATCATCTTTACCTACACAACCCATTGTAGTACATCTACTACATCTTCCAACTGTCATGGCTCAGTTCGCTCCTCTAATCTTACCTACTCAACTTGTTGCTATACCTCAAAATTATGGCCAAAGATTCCCTCTGTTTGATGGAAGTTCAGAAATCAAAACCCAGCAACATGTTGACAAATTGATAGTTTTTATTGATCTTGAAGAGATTGATGAAGAAGATGCTAAGATGAAAATCATAGCTCAGAGTTTTTTTGGAGATGTCAAGAAATGGTTTCGCAGATTAGATGCTAATTCTATCAATAGCTCTCAGAGGCTAATAGATTTGTTCTTAGCACGATGGAAAGAAAAGAAAAATCTGCTGCAAATTTTGGCTGAGTACAATTCCATGAAAAGAAACCAAAATGAGACAGTCCAAGATATCACAACAAGGTTCAATATGGTGTATAATTACATTCTTGATGATATGAAACCTCCACCTGGTTTAGCACTTCTCCACTATCCTGATGGCTTTGACCCAGACATGGCATATCATCTTAGGGAGAGAGATCCTGCAACTCCAGAAGAAATGAAGCGAAATGCAGTAAGTGTCGAAGCTAATATTCTCATCACAAAATCTAAAACTAAGCCTAAGAGACCTGAAAAGAAAATTGTCTTTAAAGAAGAGCCTTTTTCATCTTCTAATGTAAAGCTTGATACTCTGATCAAAACCATGGAAAGAATGATGGATAGAATGTGTATAATAGATTGGCAAGCAGAGCCTTCAGTAAGGAATCCAAATTACTGAGGGCAACAACAACAACAATTCAAAAATAAACAAAAAGAGCAGCGAAATCAGTATCCTCAAGGACAAGTGAGAACTCCATTTCAGAAAAATTACAATTTAGGGCAGGAAGAAGATGAAGAGGAAATTGCAGAAGCAAATCATTTCTTTGAAGAAGATGAGCTGCCTACTTTTTTGACTAAGGAAGATCAATTTTCTTAGGAGTCTTTTATACCAAGTGATCAACATCTTGTATTTGCAAGTGATGATATATGGGTAGTGAAAACCGAAGAATACCAAAGAGGATATCAGAATGCGCTCAGCCATTTGCAAAAGCAGTACAATTTGAGAAACATAAATGTACCTGTCACATTGAATCTGAAAAGGCAGAATGCACACAAAGATACACAAAGAAAAGAAACAACCCCTACAAATGAAAATAAAGAAAAGGATATTTTCATATTGTGTTGGGATAAAACCAATGAATCCTCTACTAGAAATGTGAGGAAGGATAAGGAGATTCAAAGTGAAAGTCACAAGAAGGAGTCTCAAGCTAAAGGGCAGATTGAAAAGAAGGACATCACTACAAAAGAGGTAGACAAGAAATAAAATTTATTTAATTTAGAGAATGAAATTTCCAAGTTGAAAGTTTCAATTTCTCTAACTAAATTAGTAAATAATGATAAGTACATGTTTCAGATTGCTAAAATGTTAAGGTAGACCAGACGTTAGACACAGTTGATGTTGTCGATGATGAGCCTGCAATTCTGTTTGGTCCAGCCTTAGAGGGAAGTCCTAGATACTGAAATCCCACCTTTCTATCTTAGTCTCAAACTTCATGATTTCATCCTCCATAATGCAATGTTAGACTCCGGTGCCTCACATAACCTTATGCCAAAAGTTATTATGGACAAACTAGGACTGAGTATCACATGACCTTATCATGACCTCTACTCATTTGATTCAGGAAGAGTGAAATGTCTTGGCCTTATCTAAGATTTAGTAGTGTCCTTGGAACGAATTCCAGTGAAGATTGTGTTGATGGATGTAGTGGTCACTCATATCCCTCGATTTGGTATGTTTCTCTCACGGTCTTGGGGGGAAAAGCTAAAAGGAACCTTACAACTTGATTTTTCATATGCTACTATTTCAGTATTTGGGCAGTTTAGAAAACTCTATCGGGAGAAGAAGATGAAATTTATGATTAGTAGCAAAGTAAAACCCATTAATCACCCCATACATGTTGTACATACTGATCTAGACTATTTCATTTTGTATAGTGGTATGAATTCAATAGATGATGATTTTCAGCTTGTAGAAATTTCAGAAGTTTCAGATGTTATAAGTAGTGTACAAAAAGTTTTGGTTGTTGAAGAAAAGCAAAAGAATGAAGAATTTTTCAGCTTGAAAATTCTCTTGAAAATATTGCTGAGTTAGTGTAGAAAACAAGGTTTGTTGAGATGACGAGTCATCCTCCAAAAGATCAAATAGTTCGACCTTCCAAAGTTTTGTTTCCAGATGAAGAAAATGGTCTTTGGACCATGGAGTTCGATGGTGCATTGGGAAAAGAAGGAGCTAGGATTGGCGTGTGGATTCATGGTACATTGCATCATTCATGTAAAATTCCATGGAATATAATAATGAGTGCTTATAAGTTGGACTTTGATTGCTCAAACAATGAGGTAGAACATGAAGCATTGATTGCTGGCCTTAAAATTCTGAAAAAGTTGGGAGAAAAAAAAATTTCTGTTTATGATGACTTCGAGTTGGTAATCAAACAAGTGAAAGGGGAATACTAGGCCAAACATCCAAGAATGAGAGCTTATCAAAATGGTGTCCTTGACATAAAATTTTTTCGGCATATACTTTGTCTTTGATTCCTAGAACTCATAATGTTATCGCTGATTCTCTTGCTACTGCAACTAGTATGGTGAATATTTCCATTCACTCCAATCAAAAGTATTCAATTCATGTTAAACATCACCCAGGTGTTCCTCATAATATGAGATATTGGCAGGTGTTTTGGGATGACAAACAGATCAATAATTTTCTATAGATGGAAGATGAATTCTAGAATTCCTGCATTGATGATGCATCTAATATGAATGATCGAGAAATTGAAGCAACCAAGATTGAAATAATGCAGCTGAAGGAAAATATTATTCCAAGAGGTATCGTACCTTTGGAAGAGTTATTTGATTGTGATGATGTCACTAAAAATCCCACCATGATCCCCATAGAGAAAGGTGTTGAAGATGTGAACATTGGTACATTAGACAAGCCTAAGATGGTCGAATTGTCAAAATCACTATCTCCTGAGATGAAAAGTAAGTATATTGCTTTGATGTTAGAATTTTCTAATGTATTTTCTTGGGACTATTCAGATTTAAAGGTGTATGATAAGAACATTATTCAACACACTATACTAGTTAAGCATGATCAAAATCCATTTTTCCAGAAACTGAGAAGGCTAAATCCTAAGCTGTTGCCATCAATTGAAAAAGAGGTAAATAGGATTTATAAATATGGCATTATAGTTCCTATTCGATTTTCTGAATGGATGTCCAATCTTGTGCCGGTGTGAAAGAAGACCGAAGAGTTTCGTCTTTGCATTGATTTCATAAATTTAAACAAAGTATCCTTGAAGGACAATTATCCCCTACCAAAGATGGATAATATTCTTTAGAGGGTGGTTGGGTCTTCCAGGATGTCACTGCTTGATGGGTATTCTGGGTAGAATCAGATTTTTGTGCATAAGGATGATCAATTGAAAACAACCTTCACAACAACATGGGGTACACTCATGTAGACCAAGATGCCATTTGGATTAAAAAATGCAGGGACAACTTTTCAGTGGGCTATGGGCATATCTTTCGCCAATAAAAAGATGTATTTATGGTTATTTACTTAGGTGATCTCACAATTTTTTCTAAACCTGATGAAGACCATTTACATCATTTACAAATTCTCTTTCAGAAATGCAGAAAATTTGGCATATCACTAAATCCAAAGAAGAGCTTATTTTCCATGGAAGAATGTAAGCTGTTGGGGCATATTATATCCAAATATGGCATTCGCATTGACCCTGCAAGAGTTCAATCCATTCAACAATTAGATTTCCCAAGGAACAAAAACGAAATTTTGTCATTTAATGGGAAAATCAATTTTTTGAGGAGATTTATCCCCAACCTTGCTGAACATTTGAGAGAAATGACAAACATGCTGAAAAAGGACAGCGAGGTAATCAAATTTTCATTATCTACTGCTCCTACTTTTATTAGTCCTGATTATACTTCAAATTTCATCATATTTCATTCACCTCTGAGCATACCTTAGTAGCTGTCCTAATGCAAAAGAAAGATCAGAAAATGAACAACCTATAGAATTTTTCAGTAGAAAAATAAGGGATGCAATGCTGAAATATAATATAATTGAGAAGCAGGCTTTCGCTTTGGTGAAATCCTCAAATATTTCCGAGTTTACACTCTACATTCTTATGCAAACAGATCCAGAAGGTAGGCGCGGAAAATGGATTGCAACCATGCTAGAATATGATTTGGAGATAAAGCCCACAAAGCTCGTCAAGTGACAAGGTTTGGCTAAGATCATGGCTAAATCTAATTTACATGCATTTGATATAAGAAGAAGAAGACTCACAGTTACAGGTGTCCGACATGTTCACTTCATCGCCATGGTAATCCGAGATTGTTTATGTATTGCAACATTTAAATCCTGCACCAGAAGTGCCTTAGGGTAAAAGTAGATCCTTAAAGTTAAAGACTTCCAAATATTGTATTCTTGATGGTGTTTTGTTTTGGAAGAATCCGGGTGGTGTGTTGCTAAACTGTTTGGTTGAAAATGAAGCAAAGGTTGTAATGAGAGATTTCCATAAAGGAGACTGTGGCAGTGACCTTTTCTCGAAAACCACAACAAACAAAATTTTGAGAGCCAGTTTTTATTGGCTCACTCTTTTTTCTGATGTATAAAAAATAGTGATGAGCTATCATGAAAGTTAGATTTTTCAGGGAAAAACACAACTTTTTCCATTACCCTTGTAGCCCATTTCAGCCACAGCTCTATTCCAGCAATGGGGTCTTGATTTTATTGGTGAAATCCATCCTTCATCATCTACACGACACAAATGGATCCTAACAACCACATATTATTTTACAAAATGGATTGAGGCAATCCCTACCAAGCAAGCTACTAATTATATTATCATTCAATTTATCGAATCTAGTATCTTGTCTAGATTTGGCTGACCACAAAAGATAATCACCGATAATGCTGCTTCTTTTAAGTCAAAGAAGATGGTATAATTTTGTGAAAAGTATCATATTGTATAAGGGCATTCTACTTCTTATCACCCACAAGGGAATGGTTTGGCTGAATCTTCCAACAAATCTTTCATCAACATCATCAAGAAAGTTTTAGAAGTCAATAAGAAGAACTGGCACAAAAAGCTCATTAATGCTTTATGGGCAGACATGGTCAATACTAATAAATCCATAGGTATGTCTCCTTTTCAGTTGGTGTATGGGGTTGATACTATTTTTCCTTCATCCCTTGCTATTCTGGTCATGAAAATTCTGCAGGAAATGGACATTTAAACAAATGATATGCAACGAAGGATAAATCATATGATCAATTTGCAGCAAACTAGGGAGGAATTTTTTCAAAATACTTCTAAACTTCACGAAAGAATAAAAAATATATGATTGCAAGACAAAAGAAGACAATTTCAACATGGGAGATGTGGTTCTTCGTTGGGTTGTGAGAAATGAAGAAAAAGGTAAACATGGAAAGTTTGAAAATTTATGGAAAGGACCATACATAATTTCAACTTTCAGAGGAAAAATTTCTTTCCTATTGGAGGAATTGAATGGGGAAGATTATTCAAGAGGAGCTATCAATGGTAGGCTTATCAAGCACTACCATACTTGAAGAAATTTCTTCAAATTTTCATTACCATTGTATATGCCAGTTTACTTGTCCTAATGTGAAGTGGCTATCATAGGAGTTTGAAGCTCGAGGAGAAGGCCATAAGGATTGTTTGATCAGCTTCTGGTTTTATTTTTATTTTTAGAGTCATGTCATGTCAAATAGTCAGTCAGTGTTCAGTTTTAGTATTTTTTTTTTCATTTTGACTCCATTGCCCGATGAATAAGGCTACTTGGTCTATGGTGTTCTTGACACCTCCAAGGAGCTGCCATCCTGAGCTGGAGCCAATGTTAGTGTCAGTCATTTCTTCCTATCACCAGTGATCAACTATGCTTTTACCAAGTTTGTGAGGGGTCTCAAGGTCAAATTTTATCATGTCACTAGGTTTTCAGAATAAAATTTGGTAACTGGTTAGTTTGTCTAGGTTTATCTATATTCTCTCAAAAATCTCACATGCTGGTCACTTACATCCCTCAGATGAGTGTATCATGATAAAGAGAATGTTATCATCATGTTAGTAATCACCATTAGAACTTTACTCAGTCTAATGTCTTCGTTAGGTAATTAGGGTTTCAAGGTTCATTTTCATTTCATGCATAAAAATCTGGCATAAGATGAGTTGTGATAAGCAACTCTTTTCAATAAGTCATGAGTACTTCATGGCCACAGTCTCAAGGTTCCAAAAGTAAGAATGTTCTTTGTTCAAAAAGGTAAAAGAAGTTTAGATTACAAATCTCCAAGGTGGTCAAGTTCAAAAAGAGTGAAAGTCATGTTTTGAGAAAGGTATGTGGGGCCCATTTTCACTCAAAAGAGGATCATACTATGCCTATAAAAGCCCAAAAGTCCCAATCATATCTAACTTGCATCTTTACTTCCTTTGTTTATCGAGCTCTCTCCTACTTGAGTGAGAAAACACGAGTTTTATAGCTAAAATTGGCAAAAATTCCTGGGTCTTGCGCTTATGTGAAATGTGCTGCGTTTCTGGGAGAGGCACTGTGCTTCTATGAACTACGCTGCTCTTCTATCAATTGCGCTGTGCTCAGTATAGAGTGGCATGAAACTCAAATAAAATCACCGAAAATCCAAATTTAAGCTTGCACTCCAGTTTATTATTTCTTTAAGTTATTTGGGAAGTAAGTATAATCATCTCACTCCCTCTTTCCTTTTGGAAAATCAAATGAATGATGGTTAGTTTAATCATTTAGGGTTTGGATGAATTTCATGTTTTTAAACTTACTAATGGTGAGTTTAGTCAACTAGAAACATTGAAAACCCTAGAGATTGATATCCCATACCTCTATTTGCATACAGTTATCATTCCATTCACCAAACAAAACATTTCCTTTCAGTTCACCTCATCCTCCTACAAACCCTATATGCACCTATCAAACTGACAGTTTCCCTAGCTAGGACTGTTTTTAATTTTTCTTGCTCATTTTCTGTTATTTATTTCCCTCCATTTCAACTTCCTAAGATTTCTAAAACCCCTACCCATCTCTGAAAATTTCCCTATCACCATATCCCTTCCTTAACTCCCTCATTTCACCATTTCACTCATTCCTCATTGTTTTTTCCATTTTCCTGTTATCTAGGGTTTTCATAATGGAGGAAGACTCTTCACCATTAGAAAATAGAAAACATCATAAAGGAGGGAGGATTATGAGATATGAGCCTACAAACTGCAATGAAATCAACTCTTCACCATTCATTAAACAGTGCTTTGAAGATTATAGCTGCCTATGGTTTTGTCAAAGGGTGGGTGAAGTAGGTTTTCATGAGAAGTTCACTGATTGTTTAGCCACCAATTTGAAGGGAGAAAAAGCCATCATGGTAGGGATTGAATTTACATTCTCAGTAGTTGCCATCTCTCTTGCCACAAGGATACCTAATCATGGAGAGTATTGGTTCAAAGGCATGAGCCTAGATCTTAAGCAATACAAACCTTTCTTAAAATCACCCTACAGAGAGGCTCATTCACACACCAGTCAATTCAGAAAGCTGTTGGAAAAGTATGTGCCACTGATGAAGGTTGTAATGATTTTTTTCACCTGTGAAGGGAGATTTTTCAGATTGTATGGATACCACATTAGGCTACTGATGCAATTCACAGCTCTGAAACCTCTGAACATGTGCAACTAATTGTGTAGAAGTCTTATCAAAATGTCTGAAAAAGTGAAAATGAAAATTAAAGAACATTACCCAAGCCTTTTTCATTACAGTTTGATAAAGGTTGTAGTCCCGCCTCTATTGGCAAAAAAGAACATGGCATGGGATACCTTCATAGAAACAGCTTTGTAGTGGCATGGAACTACTTCATCAAGTCATCATAAAGACACATCATCACAACATATGGACGTAGGGTCATCAAGAAAATTAGAGGAAGTTCCCAAGGCACCTAGACCTGAGGTGACTAGAATATATCAAAAAGGAAAAAGGCTCGTGTTTACCTCTGAAGTGGAGAAAAGGGCCAAGCCTTCTACATCAACACAACAGGGATCACATTTACAGGATGAGGAGCTAATTGAGCATGATTTTGAACTAGTTGACTTGGAAGTAGTAGATAAACCTTCAAACTTGCAAGAAGTTATCAAGGAGAAGGATTCCCAAATTAGAGAGCTCATGGATAATTTGGCAAGGGCCAAATTCATCATTTCCTTCCTTGAGCAAGAAAACAATCAGCTCAAGGCCAAACAAATAATCATGGAGAAAGAGAAATCCAAGATGTTGCAAAAATGAGACAAAGGTAAATTAGTGTTAGATCACGATGAACAAGAAAAGTAGGTTGGAAAGAAGAAGCCAAGAACAAAGGGTCTCAAAAGGGAATTGAAGAAAGAAAAAGAACAAAACCTACTCAATGAAGACTTGGACATTGAAGAGAGAATTGCTTTGGAGATTAGTGAAGACAAAGAGTATTGGTTAGGTAAGGTTAATGGACATCTAGAGCAGCTTCTTGACAAGGCTAACAAAGCCAACCAACTTTTGAGGCACATGGCCCACCAATACCAAACTAGAAACATGATTTGCAACATCAAGCTCAAGCAAATGAAAAACAAGCTAAAGGAAACCCTAATAGACAAAAATGAGAGGGATATCTTGGAGATGATTTCTAAGGCATCCATGAGAGCATAACATACCTTATTTTTCCTTCTGGAGCAATATTTGGAGTTTTCTAAGCATTTTTGGTTTTTGGTGATTTTTGGTGCAAAACTCAGAAATTGCAATAGTCACAGAAACGCAGTGCCTTGGCGCTATGATTTTTCCTTAGGGATCCAAATGACAAGTGGCTTACATTTTTAGAAATCTGGTGGCCTTCTCTCAAAATCCATTTCATTAGATTGCTCAGATAGGGCTCAAATTTTGATAAAAATGAGAAAAATGGGTCAAAAATCCACATTCTGCCCCTCTTTTTGACAGGGGCTGCGCTTTTGGAGATACCTTAGGAGAATCAATTTTTGAAGGCCTTCTCGTGAGTAATTTTAGAAAATTCAAGATATTTTGGAAACTATACAGGAAATACTAGTTGACTGTTCTCTCAGATTTAAAAATTGGCTTCATAAATTCACCTAAAAGTGGCCTCAACGTTGGAACTACACTTCTACAGTTTTCTGAATTTTCAATTAAATTTTCCATTGTGTAATTTCTCAGTTTTCTAGTTTGACTTGGTTAAAGGTAAACTTAACGATGTAACTTCAATAGTTAGAAGTCTATATGATGTAGTCATGAATAAATAGGCATGATAAGTTTTTTTAATGGTTAATTAGGCTCATACATGATACACAACTCAAATCAAAGTCTAAGAGAAGAGTTTGTTTTTGACCTTCTCACTCTCACTTGTTGGTTGAGAGCTTCTTGGAAACTATTCCACCACTTAGGGATGCAAAACTTGAAGGTGGGGAAGATGTTTGTTTGAGTCTATATGTATCATTTCTCATTCAATGAGAAGGGTTGGACTTCAAAGGATATAACTTGTATCTTATCCTTTCAAATAATTAATCAAAGGAGCAATTGCAACTATTTTTCAGGAATACATGTGCAATGAGTGTGTGATGTTGTTTTATTTCTAGGTCAATTTCTTATGAATAAATCCATATTTCTTAACATGTTTTTCTTTTCCTCAATGATTTTCCTTACAATTATATAGGCAAAATTCTTTATATTCAAAGCTCTGTTTATGTGGAAAATCATGTTTGTGTATTTCTTCTTCTAGATTAATGAATTCATGGCAACATGCTCATTATGACCTTCTAAGATTTTCAGACCCTGCACCACATTTACCAAACTCTTAAATCCATCACAAGGAACTGCTATCTTGCTCCTCTTTATGCCTGCTATGACAAACTTTTGAGACCTTGACCTAATTGCTTTTTCTCATCCGTGGTCCAACAACCCCAAAACCCTAAACTTTTAAAAATCATCTAAAACTATTTCATCTAGCCTAAAATCCATTTCTCTTCTAGTCATTGACTATGAAAACCTTAGAGAGATGCATCTCTAGTTTAGTAGGTCTAGCTACTAAACTGCGAGTGGTTTAAAGTTATCTCTTTCAATATCCTCCTCAGCCTGGGTCATTGTAGAGGATAACATACCCCAAGAAGATACATTTGTGACTCCTTGCACTGAGTTTGTTTCTTTGTTCCTTAGGTATCAAGGCATAGTAGGTGGAACCAAAAACCTTGAGATGCCTCACCGAAGGAATGTGGCCAAACCACATTTCATAGGGAGTTTTTTTTATAGAATTAGATGGACACTTATTCTTTATATACACAACACATAGAAATACATCATCCCAAAACATTAACTTAACATTCTTGAAAAACATCAGGGAACGTACCATATTTAAGATCGTCCTGTTCATTCTTTCAGCTACTCCATTCTATTGAGGATCGTAGGGCATAGTTGTTTGATGTTTGCTCCCATGCTGGTGAAGATGGTTTTGAAATTAATTTGAAGTGTATTCTTTTCCATTATCAGTATGAATAGAAATAATATGAGATTGTGCATGATTTTCAATCCATGCATGAAAGTTATTGAATGTTTCAAAAGCTTCATATTTGTTATTCAATAAATAAAACCAACACATTGTGTTGTAGTCATCAATAAATGTCATCATATATTTATTACCATTTACATCACCAAGTATGTACGAAATTTGATAAATACACCTTTGGCATGAGCCAGGTCCAATATCTAGGTTACATCATTGAAGATAAAGGTGTGCATGTGGATCCGACTAAGATCAAAATCATTCAGTATTGGCCATCCCCAACCACTCTAACAGAGCTTCACAACTTTTTGGGCCTTACCAAATTTTATCGGAGGTTCATGTTGGGATTCTCTCATATCACTTTGCCTTTGAGTGAAGTTACCAAGGGTAAAGCAAAAGAAAAGTTTTTCTGGTCTGAGTCACAAGGTGTTTGTTTGAGCTGAAGCACCACCTATGCTTTGCACCAGTACTCACATTACCAGACATGTAACAACCATTTGAAATTGAGACAAACACCTTTGACTATGTTATTGGTGTAGTTCTCATCCAACAAGAGCATCCGGTTGCCTATCACAGTGAGACACTTCCTGACATAATTCAAAAATACCCCACCTATGATAAGGAGATGTATTCCATCGTGAAACCTTGCTGGCAAAGGAAACATTACATTTTGGGGAAGGAGATGGTCATGCACACATATCACTAACCTCTGTAGTTTATACAAACATAAGGGAAGTTGTAGAATGATTACCATCATAAGTGGTCCACATATATGAAACAATTCCATTTGAATATTAAATACAAGAAGGGAACCACCGATCACATTATAGATTTCCTCAGTTGCCCATTGGTTGCAGCACTGACCATTGTTCTCAACTCTTGTCGCTATGAGACCTATGGATGGCTGCAACTATATAAAAATGAGCTAGAGTTCACCACCACATACCATATGCTAGTGGATGGTAAGAAAGTTCCAGACTCCCACCTCCAGGATGCATTATTATGCTACCTAGCCACCTTTATGTTCCTTCAAGCGAGCGTGCCAAGCTGATATCGGAGGTGCACTACAGTTGGGTCGCAAGACAATTTGGTGTGGAGAAAATTGTGGCCATACTACAAAAGTATTTTTATTGTCCAAATCTCTGAGAAGATGCTGGAAAATACATAAGATCCTGCACTACCTGTGCCACTGCCAAGCCAACTATTAAGAAGCAAGGCTTGTATACTCCTAATCCTACTCCTAGCTAGTCATGGGAGTCCATCTCCATGGAATATATCACGGGCCTTACTTCTACCAAGAATGACAATGACTGTGTATTTTTGGTCATCGACAATTTTTGTAAGATGGCCATATTGGCTGCTTGCAAGAAGAGTATCATAACAGAGGCCACTGCTAGACTCTTCTTTAAACGAGTGTGGGTATATTTTGGGATCCCATAGACCATTATATCAGAATTGGATATCAGGTTCCTAAACACATTTTCATCGAGCCTTTGGTCATTGTTGGACACCAAGCTCACCAAGTCGACTCTATTCCGCCCCCAGAATGATGGCTAAACAAAGGTAGTCAATAGGATGATTGTGCACATCCTACGAATGTAAAACTCTAAGCATCCACAGACATGGGATGAGAATTTTCCCTTTATGAAACAGAGCTATAACAAGGTTCTCCATAGCTCAAATGACCACAACCTTTTTGAACTAGGTTTGGGATTTCAACCATTATGTCCCCTTGATGTTTCACTTCATTTTGCAACTACATAAGAATAATTTTCCAATGTTCAGTCTGAAGCTGATAAAACCACAGGGTTTATTGAGTGCATTTAACACATCCATAAATAGGTTCACTACATCTTGGAGAAAGCCAATTCCAAATACAAACAACGACATGATCAACATCAGGTTCCCCATAAGTTTCAAATGGGCCACAAAGTTTGGGTACATCTACAGAAAGGGCACCTTGCTAGAGCCCATCGTACGCTTCTACCACTCTGATACGGGCCTTACACCATCACCAAGGTTGTGGGAGACAATTCTTTCAAGCTAAGTATCTCCCAATTCCTTAGCTTACACCCCATATTCAATGTGGATCACCCTTGGCCATACTTTCCACCATTGCTAGACACATTAGACATTGTTGAGTAGTTAGCATCGATAAAGCTCAACCCATACTGCATTGAACAAAGCACAAATGATCAGACCATGGACACATAGATCAAGAACACTCGCAAATAGAGGATCCAACCATATCGAGTTTTCAAAGTTGGCCAACTCTTGCACCATGGCAAGTGGCTCACCAGGGACCATGTTCAACAGAAATTTCCCCATCTCATGGAGGCACTCAATACACTGGGAACAATTGCTTCCTAAGGGTGAGGACTAATCTGGGTGGATATTGGTGGTTACTTGCCTATTCCATCTGGACCCCTAACACTTCTTCTTTCAGTTTCCTTAATTGTAGCACAATTCACTATTTTTGGCAGTTTTTCGGGTCTTGAACTTCCAGAGCCGTTTTGAGGCCCTAAATGATGTTTTTTTGGAAAAATAGAAAACACAGTATTTATATCTTGGGTTTGTAGTCCTGAGATAAATATTTCTAACGAGATATCGTACCCGTCAAGCGAATATCGTATGCCAAAGTAATGACCCAGGGGGTTGGTGTACCAACTAACCCCAACGAGGCCCACAATGTTTTGGTGCTTCATCTCCTAGGGTTCGGCTTTTGGATGTTTGGGGTTTCCCCTTGTTTCTTAATAATAAAAATTCACGTGAGCCTCATTGTAACACATTTTAGGGGCATGTAGTTGCCACATCTTTTCTCAAAGATAAGCAACCATCGCTCGAGCTATTTTATTTCCATTTTGCATGCAAAACATTTTCAGTATTTTGTTATTAATAAATTGAAGTTCAATTTTCATTGTAGCTATGTGTTTCTATTTAAATATGTATTTCATTTCATCCCTGTATAAATCTGGATCAAAAGTCAAAGTCCATGCTGTCCAAACCGCTCCAAATTTGGTGAGCATTCAAAATTTCGGACTTGCAACTAGGGCCAAATTTTGACCTGCAACCACTTTAGAAAATTTGGCCTCTTTCACAGAAATTTCGGTCCACACATGCGAGCTTTTGCAAGGTCAAACTTTATTCAATGAAAGGAATATTCTTCTTGTTCTTCACTTTGTCTTTCTCTCTCCTTTGACTCATCTTCTTCTTCCTCACTAGGTTCAGATGTACTTCTTGTTATGTGAGTGAGTGATCTTCCAAATGAGTCAAACTTCCTTTTATATATAGTTGTCTAGCAGGGTCGAATAAGTGTCACTTGGAGGCTTAGGTCAACTTGTCCAAGGAGGGCCAACTTGGTCATCTTGTGGACTTTTGACTCAACATAAATTCAAATTCCTTTTTCTTACAAATGTCCAAATGGGACATGACTCAAATACATTTTATTTTGAGATGCTAAATTATTTTTTACTCTTAAGCATGAAGAACATGCTTTGAAAAAATATAATAAATATAAATATAAATATAATTATAATAAATACATCAATGATAAATTTACATTATGAAGACAAATTATACTTACAAATTCAAATTAACTAGCCTAGATCCATCTTAACTCCAGATCTACCAAGTGCCAAGAGGGTTCAATCTCTTGAGATGTAAACCTCCTTTAGAGTGAAAAGAGATTTGATCACTCTCAGTGGTAGATCCAGAGTTAAGATGGATCTTTTAAATAAAATATATTTTAACTAAATTGTTACATCTTGTACATTCCCTTATGACATCTATGCTTCTATCTCATGATGTTTTTTGTGCCGAGAGGTGCTCTCCATCCTAGTATGGAAGAGATATTGTGATTTCCCATCCTATAAACATTTTGACTTGGTCAAACTAAATAAAAATAAAATAAAATAAAATAAAATTAAGAACTAGCCTAGATCCATCTTAGCTCTAGATTAGCCACGCATTGAGCCGGATCAAATCTATTTTCACTTTAAAAAAGGTTCGCATTTCAGTAGGTTTGATCCCTCTCGACGCTTGTTAGATCCAAAGTTAAGATGAATCTAGGTTGTTTTAACTTCCCCCTTTAAATAGGATATATTCCACATGAATACCATGGGTTCTCATACCATGGGTGGAAACCATGAAGTTATTTTTATTTTAACTATATATATCTATATATATATATTTATATTTATCGAGTAAAAATGTTTTCACGTTATTAATTTTATTTTAATTTTAATTTGTATGTAATTTTACCGAGTCAAAATGTTTATGGGACAGGACAAGATAGGATAGGTTATTACAACATCTCTTCTATACTGTGCTAGAGAGTGCCTCTCAGTGAAATTAAAATAAAATTGAGGTAATTTATTCAATTTACTACTGGGATCCATGTTTTAACAACTCGTGGTTTTACCCATGGTATTCTTATGTAAGAAGAAATATGATATATAAGAATTATTTTCTCCATACATAGAATTTGGTAGCTATATGTATATGTATATGTATATGTATATGTATATGTCTATATATATATATATATATATATATATATATATATATATATATATATATATATATATATATAATATTATATGTATGTATGTATGTATGTATGTATGTATGTATGTATATATGTATATGCATTATACATATACTATATACATATATATATATATTATTATATATATATATTATATATTATATATATATATGCATATATATATGTATATGTATATGTATATGCATATACATACATACATACATACAATACATACATACATACATACATACATACATACATACATACATACATACATATATATATATATATATATATATATATATATATATATATACACACATATACATATACATATACATATACATATACATATACATATATATTAGAATTAATTTTTTATCCGTAGAATTGTGTAGTTGAATTTGAGGCTTCT
This sequence comes from Pinus taeda, assembly GCA_000404065.3. Classification (NCBI taxonomy): domain Eukaryota; kingdom Viridiplantae; phylum Streptophyta; class Pinopsida; order Pinales; family Pinaceae; genus Pinus; species Pinus taeda. Next base: position 137,036 of record APFE030942361.1, read on the forward strand.
GTGATCCATACAATTATAAGAAGAAATTTCGCATAAGTCACATTCAGAAAATCATTGTCGACGCGTTTCGAACCAATCAGTGTGTTTCATCGTCAGGACAAGTTGTCTTGACGATGAACCACACTGGTTGGTTCGAAACGCGTCAACAATGATTTTTTGAATGTGATTTACGCCGAAATTTCTTCTTATAATTATGTAGTTATTTGCAAGGAAATTTTATTTTGGGAAAATCAGGGTTACGAGTTTTAGGAAATTTGCATACAGTTCAATTATGGATCTATCAAGGGTCGAGAGTGATCAAATCTCTTTGCATCTCAAGCAATTTGATCCCTCTACACCCTTGGTAGATTGCGAGTTAAGATGGATTAGAGGCAATGTCTAGTCTAGTATGGTAGCGATGTTGTAATGTAATGTCCTTTAAACATTAAATGTTTAATGTTTATAGTATATTGCATTACATTGTCACAAATGACAACCCACCACCCATTCTTTATATAGAAGAGACATATTTCTAAAATAACAAAATACTATGTGCTAAAACCATTAGCTCAAACCCTTGGACAAAACCATGGACAAACCCTAAACAAATTTTAATAAATTTATTCAAGAAAAATGCACTCTCATAAAATAATATGAATAGTGACTAGGACTAAGTGTGGATTCATCTTAACTCCAGACATACCAAGCACCTATAGGATCAAATCTCTTTACATGTCAGGTCATTTGCATCTCAATAGATTTGATCCCTTTATGGGCTTGGTAGATCCAAAGTTAAGATGGACTAGAGGCTTTGTCCAACCTAATATGGTAGAGATGTTGTAATGTAATGTAATATCCTTTAAACAGTAAATGTTTAATGCTTACAATACATTACATTCCATTAGAACATATTTATCATACTAGGTTGAACAAAGCCTCTACTCCATCTTAATTTTGGATCTACCAAACCCATAGAGGTATCAAATATATTGAGATGCAAATCACCTACATGCAGGGAGATTTGATCCTATAGGTTCTTACTAGATCCAGAGTTAAGATGAATCTTGGATGATTTAGTCCTATTCACTATTCATATTATTTTATGAGAGTGCACTTATCTTGAATAAATTTATTATAACTTGTTTAGAGTTTGTCAATGGTTTTGTCCCATGGTTTGTGTTAATTTTTTTAGCACATAATATTTTTCTATTTTAGAAATATATCTCTTCTATATAAAGAATGAATGGCAGGTTTTCATTTGCGACTTACAATTTGAAGTTCATCTCCATTGCAGAATATGATATAAAATAGTATTTAGCTCCCCAAAAACTATCCATTGATTCTTTTAATCATGGTAAAAAGGATGTTTACTCTATAAAGAAGTAATTAGTACCAATCTAAACAATTCCCCTACTTTAGTTTGGTAGATTTATGTTTTGCTACCGTTCATAAAAAAATCAATACAATATTTTCATGTTAGCTCTAGTATACTACATAGTATGGTTATTTTATTTTTGCAATGCCTCGCCTAGTGTGGTTATATTACTCTCTTTAAGTAAATAAAAGCAAAATTAATCTTATATGCATATATATAAGAAACATGAATTGTTAAGAGGATAGAACGATAAAAAAAGAAAAGAAATTGCATTGTTAATTTATTGGTTGGGTACCTATCACACTTTTTTTGCAGGAATCTATCAAGCTTTGAGAGGGATCAAATCTATCTAGGTGAAAGCATTTATTTAAGTTTTGCACTAAAAAATAGGTTTAAAGATTGAACTTGAGGAAAGGTTTTCACTTCAAGATATTTGATCCCTCTCAATACTTGATAGATCTGAAATTAAGATGGATTTACTCTGGTTTACATAATAGATAAATATACACAAATAAAGCATAGATTTTTAGACATAAGGATCATTCACAAAAAACTTTAAAGGAAGAAGTTAATATGCTTTCATAAAAACACTCTCATGATGGAGGAAAACAATAAATAGAGGTATTTTTGGTCTAAGAAAAGTTATCGATTTTTCCATTTTTTCTTTTTAAAAAACCTTGCCTATAAAATATTTTGATACAAAAATAAAGCCTAATTTGGTGTTCTGCAAGGGAAGGCTTACCTTTACCAATAATAACCACTTATGAGGTTAACAATTGAAGGTCCTAATCCCTGAATACATTTGTGAACATTTTTTTTGTTTATATAGCTCTCATGCAAAAGGATTCAAATCTCAAATTTGGTACAACAAATTGGCACTTGGTTGCCTATAAAACAATCTCATGCTGGAGAACAATAATTACACAAAAGTAAATCAAAATCATTAAAATGAGATTCCCTATTTTTTTTTTTTTTTTTTTTTTTTTTTTTTTTTTTTTTTTTTTTTTTTAACTTTGCCTATATGATGCTCTGATATAAAAATAAATCCTAATTCTCCATACACAAGGACTATATATACATGAATCAAATCATTGGAATGGGATAAAGAGAAAATAATTCTTTACTTTTACTTTTTCTTAAATTAGGAAATTATGATTATATATATATATATATATATATATATATATATATATATATATATATAATTATATATATATATATATATATATATATATATATATATTATATATATATATATATATATATTTTCCCTATTTTTTAAAAAAATTTGCTTATAAGGCACTCTGATACAAAAATAAAGCCTAATTTGGTGTTCTATAGGGGAAGACTCACCTTTACCAATAATATCCACTTGTGAGATTAAGAAATCAACGTATAAATTATGATGTAGATTTGCAACTACTCATGAAGTTTTAATCAAAATCAGAAGACGCAAACCTACTCTACTACTCTATAGAATTCCTACTCTACTACTCTATAGAATTCAATTAATAATTTATAACATCAATCAAAAATATGAAATGCTAAATAAAACACATGCACATAATATGTTTCCCGGGGAAATAAATCTACCAAAAACCCCAATCCCTGCTTGCATTAATCTGATGAATATAGATGTATTATAATTGCTTCTCTCAACTCAACACAACTTACAAGTGAATAACCTATCTCTTTGCTAACTAAGAAGCTCTAACCCAAACTTAGTCAATTTCCACCTTAGCTTGAGCCCCTATTTTCTTGCACAATTCTCGAGGAAATTAGACCGCTATTATTTAGGATTTTCCTCCAAAATTATTGCGCAATTCCCAAGGTTGATCATCTAAATGCATGCAACACATGTACACTCAAGACTAGCCTACAACTGATGTTACACTGCCTTGGAATCTCAACCACAACTAGGGGAATCGAATTATTTGCATGCACTAGCTATTTCAGGTTGGTTAATCAATTATTTAAATGATCATTAATTTTGATTAAAGTCTTACTGCACAACTAACCTTCCACTATTTCCTCCATCAATTAAAACTAGTTTAACTAAAAAAAAATTGAAATAACTAACCTTGATTACTTCAAATTAGCAATCACACATGCTTAATTGAACTCTAACTCCTCCAACTCAAATTTATTGAGCTAACTGAGTGACAAGAGCCATGTCACCATAGTTAACTGCATCCGAGTTGTCCGTTGATGTGGAAATTATAGTTTTCTCAATTTAATCAAGGTAAAATCAAGTTGAAAGTTTCTTATTGCATTTTTCAACACTCGCTTTCAACAAGAAAGGGATTATCAACCACCCCTATCCTACACCTATGGAAATTGAAATTCCCTCTTGACAAGGTCTTTGTCAAAATGTCAGCATCTTGTTCCTTTGTTAGAATTTATTGTTGCAACATTATTCGCCTTTGCACACAGTTTCGTAAATGGTGATACTCGTGAGCCTTGGTATTGCACTAAGAATGTTGCTACTCCCAAGGGCTCCTCAAATCTAATTATCAATCCGGGGTTCATAGAAACTTCGAGGTGACAATGCTATATGCACAACAAATGGGATTCCACTCATGCCACCCTCAGTTATGACATTAGATCAAAAAGTGATCAAAGACCCTTCCTTCTACTGAATTATAATGACATCTTGATAAAAGGACAAATTGGAAATTTCTTCTAAGCATGAAAATAGAAATTCCATTGAATCAACTTGTAAAACCCTAACTAATCAATTCATGAAAAGATAAAGGCTAACCTACTTTCAGAAATGAAGCTATGTTATCTTGCATAATTCATCAAATTACCTCATCTACTTGCAGAAAATAAACTAATATCTTCCATAATTCATCAAACTACCAATCAGAATCACAGGTACCATCTACCTAGTTCATACTTTCTCATAAATCAATAACCTACTTGCATGATAAAGAAACTAACTCTGCTCTGTTTTTGTAGCAAGGAAAAGGAAAGTTTGGAGTGGCCTAGGAGATTTTCCTAATCATATTATCACAGTTGGAGGTCATTATGAATCTATGATAAGACAAAGTTTCAGTGTGGTTGGAAACTAATGAATAAAAAGGCTGTTACAGGCGATTGCTATAGGAGGCCTATAATGCTACACACAAGCCTGTAATGCTACAGGAGGGCATCCGAGTGGGTTTTGAAGGTGAAAAAGTTAGCTTAAGGGTATGGAGAGGTGAATAGTAGTTGAAGCAAATGGAAGGGGATTGGTTTGAATCCCTAGCCAAGCTCAAGACCTATTGGAGGCTTGTCTTGCACTAGGATGAGTGCTCTCGGTGACCTAGAAATAATGACTTATTAAATAGGGTTTTCTTGCAATAGAGCTTCGAGGTGGAATGAGGAGGTGAAAGATCTTAGGATGGAAGTGATGAAGGTTCCCTTCCTTGGAGATCAATCAACCCTACAATCACTCACATGCATGCATCCATTCATTATTGAAAAAATGAAATAACTTATGATGGAAAAGATGAGTTGAATTTAAATGACATCTAATTCATGCAAACCACTGATCTAATCACTGAACTAACTTCTAAACTACAAAAAGAAAATTTAAAAGAGGACAACCAACACTAATATATTTCCAAGGAATCATAAACAAAATATTTTTGGGTTGTGGTTGTGAGACCTTCCACTCATTCTCCCACAAGAGAGGTGATGTAGAGGTTGTAACCACACGATTTTGGAGGTTAAATTCTACTGAAATGCAAGAAACTATGAACTGTTTGGAATCAAGAAGAAACATAAGTACAAGAAGAGGGGCCAAAGCCTTTGGGTTGGGCCTAAACCTAAGGGTATTAGCCCTCTGAAACTAAATCAAAAGCAGCTTAAAATCCAACTTCTCATTATCAAAAAGTGCAAGTCTAATACATCACATAAAAGTTGAAAATAACAATGTCAATGCTTGGAGCTCAATAGGTACACCTAGTTGAACAAAAAATTCGAATCCTAATGAGATCTTGCTCTAGTTTATCTATACAAAAGGGTGGCAGAAGCAACACCCTTGAAAGTAGGAATTGTTCCTTCCTTGATCTCGAAAATGGTGGATTTTGTCCTTCTTGAACTTTGCTTGAACTAGGATTCACTTGACTTCCAATGAACTCTAACTGGTGAGAGAGGATATGGTGATGCCAAGCCGAGTTTATGGAGTTGAGGAGGCAGGTAAACCCCTTATATTCTCTCCTAGTTGTCTCCATTAAGTCCCTGCATAGTAATAGCCTAAAAAATGCTTCATTTTCCTATAATTAAAGCACATTAGACCACATACTATTACAAACAAGTTTTACTCCTCTTACCAAGCATAACATAATGAAAAATGTGAATTAATGAAAGAGAAGGATATTTCTAAGGTTGGAGGATGGCATATTAATCTTCAAAATGTACCTATTGATGGAGCTCATCATAAACCCCTACTGAAAGTGTTTCTCATCCTCTAATAAACTCAGTCATCCATGTGCAACTCTTTCATGTCCTTGGTGGCCTCCTTGACATCCCAAGGCTCCTCAAATGGTTTTCCCTTTTGGGGGCAAAAACCTACATTCCTTCTACTCTCCTTCTTCATATCTTCCTTCTTATAAGCCTAACATCAAGAGTGGATTGATCTTGAGTCCTGTCCACCCGAAATTCATCCTCTACATGATACTTTTGTATAATGGTGTTCTCTCTAAGGAATTCCTTAGCCTTTTGGGAGAGTGATATTATTTGGTCTGTAGATTGTGGGGTAAGGCATTCCATATTCTCTGGTAAGATTTCAGAATTTATGTTCCCAACAACCTGAATGTGTCTTCAATGTGTATAATGACTTACTCTTGGGTAGCAAGGTACTTAGGTGTTAAAGCAACATCGTTGGAGATGAGGCCATGATTGCTAATGATAGCCCTTGGGCTCACTAGCTCTACCTTGATGTAAAATGGTTCCTTTTCTTCCTTTGTCATTACCCTTTTCACTTCCTCAACTCTTATCTCCTCATGATTCATCCAAGATGCCAAGGCCATCAGTTACATATCTCCCAGTCTTGCATTGGAATTCCAAAAATTCATATTTGTCAGATTGAGGTTGTGCATGTAAAATTAAGCTAATTTTGCTTTGTCTTCCATGTTAGCTTGGATGCAAAATTCAGTGAACTATTTGTAACCCTGAAAGGGCATAGATCCATGTTGTGCTAAGGTTTTAATTTGGAATTTCAACCACTGTTCTTTGAGAAAGAGGGCCTAAGACTTTGATGGCTATTTCTATTACAAGGCTTCCATGGAGAGACTTGCCATGATGGAAAGTTGTGTTTATTTCTCCTACATCCTCTCTCTCAACCTCATATTTTCTGCCTATAATTGCTCCTTCATTATATAATCTCTCATTCTCATCTCACTTAATTCTTTTCTCATTTCAATAATCTTTTATTTCATGACTCATACATCCTCTACCTTCTTAGATTTAGCAATTTTCATCCACTTGTGGGTTCCTCCTCTTTCTATCTCTAGCTTATAATGGAGTGGGACAACAAAATTTTCAGTGATAATCCTCCCTCCTTCAATGAATTTGTAGTAGGAGCTCAAGCTAGGTTGTGGTCTAGCTTCTTAGAGCTATCGTAGGTATTTTCTAATAGTTTTTGAGGTCGTGGCTACCTCTTGTGAATCTTTCTTGGGCTCCCATAGCTTCCCATGTTTTGCCTGTAGCAAATTCTGCCCCTCCTCTAGCAAACCCTGTCTCTCCTATAACTTATCTTTTCCTTTTCCTCAAATGCAGCTTGTTTCCTTGGCTTTTTGAAGGTGATATACCTAGTGGTAGGCTTACTCATTGGTGCTATGGGTGACTTGTCTTTGGTTCTAGGAGGAGTGACCTCCTCAATTTTTCCCTCACTGGCTCCTATTTCTTCCTATTTTCTTGGTGACGCATCAATAATTATATGAACCCTTATAGGAGTTTGTGGCTTTCCTTATCTAATTCTAGTGCTCTTCCTGGTGATGAGCCCCAAAATTGGTAACTTGTTGGGCTCATTTGGCCTAATTATCCTTGTTCAGTCCTTGTTCAAATCCTTCATTTTCCATAGCTTATGCATTAATTTTAGTATGTTTATGTCATTTGTACGAATAAGGGAAGTCACTCTTCCTAGGTGGCTAACACGTGCTTATTTCAGGTTTTTTGACACATGTTGGAGCAAAATCGAGCAATCATGGGCTAAAAGACAGCCAAGCCTGAGGTGAGGATTCGTAGGGGAGTTGTCTATGGCATTAAATAACCCTTCCTCGGGATCTTCACCCCCAACTCTGAGCTCTAAAGACCACCAAAACCGAATCTAGAAGGCAGCCAAGCAAAATTTAGAAGGGACTGTCTAACTCACAGTTTGGACAACCGAGTTCCACAGATTGAGGAGGCTAGCTAGGTCCCTCATGATGTATAAATGTTGAGGCCTCAACCTTCGTAAGGGATTTTTGAAACTATTGTGTATTTTGCACCTCATTGCTGCCAGTCCTATTTTGTTTTTTTGTAGCCATTTTTGGCATCACTCTTATGATTATTTTTTGATAATGAGAAGCAGTTTGATTTCCTATCAAATCTAAGTTTTTCATAGGAGCCATAGCTCTCAGGGTTGGGCCCAACCTGAGAGCCTAGGGCCTCCTTTCTATACTGTTACTTTTCCTTTACGTATCATTGTTTCCCTTTATGCATTTGAACATATTTCTGTTAGGCAGATTTAACTATGTTGCTTGGATAGATCACTGTTTATGAATGAAATTGCTTTAGGTGTTTTGGTAGGATAATAACAGAAAAAGCTTCAAAGAAAAGGGACAACCACACTCTTGGTTTCACCTCATCCTTATTGGATTAGGGGCTGGAGTTGAGGAAACAGTGCTGCCCCAACAAAAACACTAATTTGCTTGACCATGCAATCCTTAGTGTACTGTTTTCATTTTCAGAAATTAGTTATGGGTTTGGATATCTGAAATGTTTCTTTTCATAGTTGATGTACATGGTTTTCTTCCCAAATAAAGCTGCTGTTCATTCATGTTGTTGATGGTTAGACTAGATTAGCTCAAGATTTGATCATTTGCAAGACTTTGTTAATTTGGTTGGAGTACACCGTGCAGGGCATCTCCTCCACTCTTTCATCCACCCAAAGCATCATATGAGCCACCTGTTCTATCTCCTAGCTAAGTTCCTCGTATCCCATCTGTCCTTTTGTCCACGTAACCCTACCTTCTTGCTCAATCATTGCCTTAGCCTTCTTCAAGCCAAGTCAGCCTTCTACACCTCCTCACCACTCCATCCACCAGTCCTTAGGCCGCTTTAGGCCCCTATCCTACCTCCAGATCCATCCATGTACCTTTCCTCACTCATCCATCCTCTAGAAACTGATTTTCAAACATCCTGTAGAAATTTCTGAACATCCTGTAGAAATTCCTGAACATCTTGTAAAATCCCTGTAGATTTCCTATAGAAGCTCACAAATGAGGTTTCTTGATAGCCAAACTTTTTGAAACTCTCTGGAAGAGTGTTAGGGACTCCTTAGACCCTCTCTGAACTTTTCCAACCTTTTCCAAGCATTTCTCCTCCTTGATCCACCCCTACACAGTAAAGCACAGTTCAAGCATAGGCGTGAGAAAATTGACAACTTAATCAAAAATACAAAAAGATGTTTTCTTAGGACAAAGGTAGTCTAAACACATGTATTTTACCTTCATAGAAGTAATGGCATCTCTTTCAGTAGTTTGCACTCTCATCTTTGCATCAGTAGGACTAGCTGGTAGAATTAGGGTTTGCTAGGATTTGCACTTTCCTTCAGTTTTTCAATCTCTTTTCGCAAGTAGATTAGCTTCCTTTGAGTTAGCTTTCATCCATCAATTAGAAAGCTTCTTCTAAGAGCTCATAGAATTTGGCTAAAGCCCCTAGCGGACTTGTGTCAGCTGACCAAGTGACAACTGTGGCAAGAGCTAGTACTTGTGCATACAACACCGTCGCTTCCAAGTTTGTTACGAACAACCGGGTTGATAAAAGTGAAGAAGGGAGTCCCAAGAGTTGCAGCATTATTGCTGCAATACTAGAGTCCACTACTTGTTTCTGAAATACATTTGACTTGGTATTGATTGCTTCCTTTTGGACTTGACAAGAGTGCCCAATGTGACTAAGGTTGCAACCACTTTCTATTCAATATCTTCTGTTCCTTGGGGTGGAGAAGTCTTCTCAGGGCTTATTATTTATTCTCCTCCTCTTCTCCTTTCATCTCTCCTTCTCCTTCCCCTATCTCTGCTGCCTCTTTCTCGTCTGCCTTTTTTTCTTCTTCTTTCAGTCTTGTCGCCTCCTCCTCTTTTGTATTTCTTTCTTCTTGTTCTATTCTTGCCACCTCTTCCTCTTCTGTATTTATTTATTATTCTTTTGACCTTTCTACCTCTTCCTCTTCTGTCTTTCCCCTTTTTTCTTTCTCTATTTTTACATCTATTCCTCCAACACTATAGGCTAGGGTTTCTCCTGGTGTGAGGGCTTGTGTTTCTATGAAAGTCTCCCTATCCATGCCTACAAATTTGTTCTATATGACATGGATTATTAAATGGTTAAGATTATATACCACTATCAATTTGATGAGGCCATGGTGAGCTAAATGCTGATGTTTCCCTTCCCTTACCTTCTGAATCATCTCTATGATTGAATGTAGAAGAAAATGAGGGACACTAAGTCTTTGAGAAAGGGGCAAGTCTGCCTTGAATCTTAGCACTTGGAGCAACCTAGAGTGGTAGACATAAACTACACTTAATCTCCCTTCACAAGATATGTATTTAAGGATATGGTAGGATACCTCATCCCAAGGGTAAGGCTGAATTTTTATCCTCACTCCATTCTTGTCTTCTACATGCTTCTCTTTTGAAAGGAATAAGTTTTTCCTATATGTGACACTTACTTTCTTGTCTCCTTTGCTCCATCTAATTCTTAGAGGCAAGGTGAATTCTCCTTGAGAGCATAATTTTGTCACAAATTCACGAACAAGGTCATCATCATACCCGTTTAGTAGCTCAAAGAAGCCCAACCACTGGTGGTTTTTGAAGATGTCAACTACAAGAGGGTGTTGGTGAATTCTCCTATTGTTTGAGGGTTCCCTTCTGTTAATGCCTCCCCCAGTTTCTTCTTTATTACTCCTTGATGCTATGTAGGTGTGTAATTTAAAAAATTCAAGTAGTCTCAGTGGTGAAATAGTGGCATAAACAATGATGAAATAGTGACACAATTCTTGGTGATAGTGAGGAAGAAGGGTGCTCAAATTTATATTCACCAAGATATTTATTGTATCTTAACCACAAAAACCTCCCAAGGATCCCCTACTAATCAATTAATTGCTATATGCTCTTAATTTCAAGCAGTTTTTTCATGAAATTAGGTGTAGAAATAAATAAGGAGGGTATCACTTACTTCTTATCAGAGTAATTCTAGGTGTGCATGAATTGTTTGAGACAATATCAAACCACTGTGACTCCTTTTTCCTCTCTTAATTCCTCCTGTAGCTCCTCTCATTCCACCTGTAGCAATTGTAGGCCTGGCTATAGCTTTATCCTGTAACACTATGCATGTAGGGTTCGAAACTCCTTGGTAACACTCTAGCTGCTCAATGCACTATATCGTCCTTCCTCCACCACTTTTTGGAATGAGTGATGGTGTAGATAGAGTTGAGGCAACACATAATATCCTTTTTTGGTTAAAATCTTGCAGCACTATAGTGACTTGGCAATAAACCGAGTTTATTCTTTTGGACCATTGTCCCCACTAACTATCATCATCTCTCCCTCCTTGTGATTATCACGCCACTCTTCGAGGACACCAATTAGTTTTGAGTTGAAATTTCCATGCTGCATGGGTAAATTAACTCACACTTGATTTTACTAGTCGAGGGTGGTCAAGTTCACTGGCCACCTCCAACCTATTAAAACACATTTTCTTGCTTAAAACACATTTTTGTCATTTTTATGGAGAGAGAGGAGGTTAAGGTTACAATAGCTTAGCCTACTTGTGGATAAAATTGTTGTAGAGTTTTGCATGATGGAGTTAGGTGATACATCATTATGAACAAGGGAGTTGACCTCTTTGACTTATTTGTTGTGCATGTCTTCATTTTTTATGTTGCCTTGATTGTTGCTATTGTTGTGTGTTTGTAGGGGCTTCTTCTAATATCCAAGTTGTTTTTGTTGGTGAAAACATCCCTGAGAATGAGGTGTTTCTTCATGGCTGCAGACCGATCTCCATCATCACTTTTGGTGGTGAAAAAAACATAATATCAATGTTTGTTGTGTGGCTGTATAGGCTACTACAAGACAAGTTTCTCCCTGTAGCAGTCTCTTGTTCTCTCCTTTAAGTCTTCAGTTAGTATGAGGGAGATGATGATGAGTGATGAGGATAGGGTTAGAATCATGGAGGAGTAGTGTGGGGAATGTAGAGATAGAAAATGATAGCTTCTGTATTTTCTTAAGGTAGGAAAAAGTGGAGAAATTTGAGCAAACTTTTGGTGAAATGAATGGATGGATGATGGATAAGTGATGGAAAATTCATAGGAGGACCCTCTTTACCATTTATCAGAGTCAAGATGGTCTTTTGGATCATTTTACTCCTCAAATATCCCTCGTATAGCTCCACAGGATCCTCCTGTAGCATTACAGGACCTTCCTGTAGTAACACAGGTCCTTCCTGTAGCAACACAACGAGTAGGTGGATTTCAAATTTCTTGATGATGGGATGGTGGAGAGAGATAGTAATGTGAATGGACAGGATGGATATGGGGTGTATGGATAGAGGAATGGATGGAAGCCTGTAGGTCTTGGCCTGTAACCATGAAATATTCCACTGTGTGCAACTCTGTAAAGCAAAAGAAAGGTTAGCAAATAAAATATAAGATCCTTACTTTTTTCTCTTTTCTTTTTCCTCTCTTTTTTGTTGTTGTTGTTTTTTTGTTTTTCTTTTTCTTGAGACACAAAGGCTGCCTTAGACGAGGTTTTCAACTTGCATGCCTTCCCTAGGTGCCTCAAGTGAGGTTTTCACCTAGGGATGTTTATTATTTCTCTCTCTCTCTCTCTCTCTTTTCCTGGGCTACCTTAGAGAGGTTTCCAACCCAGGAGTTGACCTTAGATGCCTCATAGAGGTTTTCATCTAGGCATTTGCTTTTTCTCTCTCTCTCTTTTTAAAAATAAAATTTCTAAAAGTGTTGTGGACTGCAAGCTATGAAACTCCAATTACATTCAATTCCTTGCTAATTGAAGTGATAATTCCTCCTTGGCTGAAGGTCTTCTATATAACTTCAACTTGTAACATTTACAAGCAAGGGGATGCCTTCCTCATCAATGGTTATGATATATTCATATCCATTTTCATGACATTTTTCCATCAGGTATGGGCCCAACCATCTTGTAATTAGCTTCCCTTTAAAATATTTGAATCTAGAATCATATAACAAGGCCCAATCCTCTTCTTGAAATGTCTTTTCCTTGATATGATTTTCATGTCAGAACTTCCTTTGCGTCTGTATGAATTTGGTGTGTAAGATAGCTTGCATTTTGAACTCATATAAACCATTAAGTTCGAGCAACCTTTCTTTCTGTGTTGTGGTGACATCTAAGTCCAACTAAGCTACCATTCTCAAAGAGTTATATTCAAACTCAATAGAAAGTAGAGCTTTCTTCCCATCAATGAAATCATATGGAGTGAATCCAGTGGTGGTTTTTGAAGTGGTATTATAGGCCCACGTTGCCTCTACTAGTCTCTCTACCCAGTCTTTCCTGCTCTTGCTAACAAATTTGGTGAGGATACTCTCCACTGCTTTGTTTGTGACCTCTACTTTCCCATTTTCTTGAGGATGATAGGCACTGGATGTCTTGTGCTTGATATGGTGTTGCTGCATGAGATCCTCAATTAAATTGGATGTGAATTGTGTTCCTTGATCACTGACTACCTCTCTTGGATACCCAAACTTATAGAATACATTATTTGTTAAAAATTATGCCACTTTCTACTCAATTTCTTCTTTCATTGCCTTTGTCTCATCCCACTTTGTTAAGTAACCAGTGAACACAATGATGTACTTTTTCTGCCTTGATGGTGGATCAATTGGCCCAATGAAATCCAAGCTCCACTTATCAAATGGATCTAAGGCCACTTGTGGTTATAGAGGAATTTCATCCCTGGGTGTGGGTTTGCCTATTCTTTGGCACTGATCACATCTAGTGGTATATCTCCTCACATATTGATGTAAGGTGGGCCAATAATAACTAGTTTGTAAAAATGTAAAGGTTGTCCTTTTTGCAGAAAAATGACCTCCACAAGGACCATCATGACATGCTGAGAGGACATAAAAGACCTCCTCCTCTCTTACACATATCCTCAATATTTGATCTGGTCCCAATCTAAAAATATTGCCCCCAATCCAAGTGAAAGGGGAGCTTTTCCTTATAATCTTGCATTTATCCCTAGGTGATAAATTAGGAGGGAACCTCCCAACAACCAAGTAGCTTTCTATTTCAAAAAACTAGGGAGAAAGCACCGAGATAAAAAAAAGGTGCTTATCTGGTAGCTGAACATCCACCATCTTTTCATTATCTGTAGGCAAGGTTAACCTAGACAAAAAATCTGCAACCACATTTTATTTTCCTGGTTTGTCAATGATATTCAAATCAAACTGTTGTAGCAACAAAAACCACCTAATTATCCTAGCATTAACATTAAGCTTGCTCATCAAATATTTAATAGTTTCATGATCAGTATGAACAAAAATTTGGTACCCAATGATATAATGCCTAATTTTGTTTAAAGAATGTACTACAACTAAGAGCTCTTTTTCAATGACAATGTAATTCAACTCAACTTTAAAAACATTTATTACTCATGAAGTAAATGGCATAAGGAAACTTATCCTCTACTTGTCCCAAACATCCACCCACAACATTTTCCGATGCATCAATATGGATATGGAAAGGCAATTCCCAGTTGGGACCTCTTAGGATGGGTGCAAGTGAACTTTTATTTCAACACTTCAAGGGCATCTTGATAGCTATTAGTCCAACAAAAATATGCATCTTTAGCTAGTAAACAAAACAAAGGTGAATCCACTTTACTAAAGTATTGAATGAATCTCTTATAATACCCTACTAGTCCCAAGAATCTCCTGACATCCCTTTTCTTTTGAGAGGTAGGGACCCTTTTTATGATAGAAATTTTGTTTGGGTCCACCTGTATCCCTTCCTTGGAGATGGAATGGTCAAGGACAGTCCTCTCATTCATCAATAACTCGCATTTCTCAGGGCTTAGAGAGAGATTAATTTAAATGCATTTTTTCAAAACCTTGCACAAACTGGAGAGAGCTTCATGGAAGTCACATCCATAAGGAGTGAAATCATCCATGTAGATTTCCACAGAATCATGAACCAATTCAGAAAAAATACTCACAACTACCCTTTGAAAAGTAGCAGGGGCCTTACACAAACCAAATGGAAGGACTATATAAGTAAAGGTACCCCAATGACAAGTGAACATGGTCTTGTCTTGGAATTCGGGGCTAATTTTGATTTGATTGTATCCATTCAATCCATCTAGGAAGGAGAAAAAATTCTTCCCTATGAAGCCATCTAGGACCTGGTCAATGAAGGGCAAGGGAAAATGGTCCTTCTTTATATCTTTGTTGAGCTCCCTATAATTCACATAGATCCTCCACTTCCCATTCTTCTTGGGAACTAACACAAGAGGTGACACCCACTCACTATATGAAATAGGGTATATGAACACTGCATCCAATAGTTTTTTTAGTTATTCCTTCACAATATCTTTAAGAGATGGGTTCATCCTCCTATAGGGTTGGAGCACAAGCTTTCATCCCTCCTTGAAGTAAATATGGTGGGTACATACTGAGGGATGCACACCTTTCATTTCCTTATAGTCCCAAGCAAAAGAATCCAGGTGTTGCCTCAACACTTTGCATATTTTTTCTTCATGTTCGGCTGAGAGATAAGGGTTGATATTTAAGGTTTTGGATGGGACAAACTCTAAAATATTTACATGGTCTAGACTTGAGTCAATAGGGCATAATATAACCCAAGGATTACTCTTAGATCCTTTAATCAAGTCATTAATGGGTATGGGAGTGGGAGGTTGACTATGAAGGATGTGGTCAATGAGATCATCTTCATTAGGTTGCCCCCCTCCTGTAATGATGTCTAGAGTGCATATTGGGTGTGGTGTGGTGTGATATAGTTCATGTTCTTCCTCCTCTTCTAGTCACAAGGGTAAGTCATGCTCAATGGAATGCTGAGCAAGAGGATATAATACCAATTGTTTAGACAAATGCCAATTCTTAATGGTCACATTCCCAACCATATAACTAATGTAAGCATCAACATTGGTTAACCATGGCCTTCCCAAGATGAGAGGATAGCCATTAAACTTGGTTTTGGGCTAGAGAACCAGGAAATCAGTACGATACTCCCAAGAGTCAATGGAGACCATAACATATTCAACAACTCCCTCAAGAGCTACTGTGGATCTGTTTGTAAGCTATAGAACTGTGGTGGTCTTTCTCAAAGCTCTTTGGAGGTTTAGATTTAGCATAATTTCCTTAGTCATCACATTGATGGCAACCCCAAGATCAATTAGGGTGTTATGGACTATAAGGCCATCGATGTGCACATCTACTACAAGGATTTCAGGGTCTAGATATTTCAAGAAGGTCACCCTCCCAAGCATTAAATCAGATAATTTCCCAACAAAATTTATGGTGGGGGTGTCTCCTTTTCTTCTCCCAGGATGTTTGAAAAATTTCTCCTTGATGAGCTTATTATAGACGGGAACATCTTTAATAGCCTGGAGAAGGGGTATTTTAACACACAAATTCTTCAATTACCCCAAAAGTTTAACCTATTCTAGGGTGTATTGGCTAGGGTTTATCAACCTCTCAAGAAAAGGAGATGAATTGACTTGAGGAACAATCTTTTCCTTCTCTCCTTCAAGCTCTTCAGGTGGAGAAGGTGGGTGGTTATTTGGAAGCACTCTCCTAGACCGAAGGTTGATCTCTTAGATTTCCATATCATAGGTAGGGTAAGATGTCTTTCTATTGTAGACCTACTATTGCTCGGGTTAAGATTTGGTTGAGAAAGAATTTGAGGTTGCTTAGGTGGAGCATGATGAGGGAGATGCAGTTGAGGTTGGGGTGGAGGTAGTAAAATAGGAGGCTGGTTAACTTGAGGTCTCCACCCTTGTGATGGGTTTCCCCTTTAAGAAGATTGGGGTGGATATGGTTGAAAAGGATGGTTGACAGGTTGAGGAGGATATGGAGGAGCATAAGGCCAAGAAGGAGGTGTGGACCAGGAAGGGTGAGTGGAAGAGTACCAAGGTTACAAGGGTGTATTATAGTTTGGATTATAATAAGAGTAGTGTGCACCTTGCATACCTTGTTGATATGACCTAGGTCCTTGAGGTATTTTTTGATTGATGAAACAAAGTTTCTCTGACCCCCTTTCTGCTCCTTGATACAAATTTTAGTCTTGGAAAAGAAGGGAACTTGTCTGTTTCATGCATTTCTTCATAAACTAGGAAAGCCTCTATCACATTTAAGGGGCACTCGTTCCTAGGATGTCTTTTGGTGCATCTTGGGAAGAAAATAGATAGTGACCTTTCTGCTTCCCCCTGCTTTATTTTGATTTGCATGGTATCTATTTGCAGTGCATAGGTATGCAACATTTCACTCTTGAAATCCTCCAACATGTTGCCTATTTCATTCTTAATGGAAGTTGTGGAGGGAGAGGAACTAACCAAGCCTTTATTAGCCCTACCCTTATTTATAGCATCCGAGTAATTCTTGAACACAATTTTAGTGTCATAATAGTATAACATATAGATATATCCCCCAGATAACATGTTGAGGGTCTCCAACATGTCTTCCCTAATCACTTAGAGAAGAACTAGTTTGAGCGATTTAGGATCAAGGGTGCAACTGACCCTCCTATAACTGAGTTTAAATCTCTCCTCATAGTGTTCTATGGATTCATAAAGTCCAAGAGTCATCCTAAATATTTCTTCATTGTTTTATTTGGACCTACAATAGTCCCTGTACTTTTTATTGAAGTCTTGTTGCATTTGGGCCCAGGTAGTGATGATACCCCCAGGCAAAACATTAAACTGCTGCATGGTTACATCCTTAAGAGTAGAGGGGAATAACTTCAGATTTAGCTCATTAGAGGCATAGTCATAGGTACCACACACAACAAAAAATTCGAACATGAAGGTATCAAGATCCTCAAAGGTTAATCCATGGAAGTGTGGAAGGGAAATAGGGCTTATATTCTTCATTATGGCCTCTCCATTGGTCTCTCTAATAGGAAAAACCTCATTGTCCCTTTTTTCAGCCATAGTTTGGGTACGTGAAGTGGTTTCTTCTTCTTCCCCAATAGGTTCTTCAAAAAATTTAATATTTCTCACCTAGAGGGTCTTCTAACTGCCTTGTAGTCAGAGAGGGAAGTTGATAGTCACCGAAGAAAAGTGAAGGTTGACTGCTTAAGGGTGTGGGGGTTTTTGGTAAGAAATTTCCTTGAGTATCTCTACTCCTACGAGGAATGAAATGAATTTTTTTTTCTATTTTTATTTTATGTTACTTATTCAAAAATTGTATGCAAAATAGAAAACAATGGTTAAGCAGAAACAACATCTACCTAGAAATCTCCCCGACAACGGTGCTAAAAATTGGTAATCCCTAGTATTGCACCAAGAATATTGCAACTCCCAAGGGCTCCTCAACTCAAATTATCAACCCGAGGTTCGTACAAACTTCGAGGTGACAGTGCTATATGCACAACACATGGGATTCTTCTCATGCCACCTGCAGTTATGACATTAGATCAAAAAGTGTTCAGAGACCCTTCCTTCTACTGAATTAGAATGAAAGCCTGATAAAAGGACAAATTGGATATTGCTTCTAAGTATGAAAATAGAAATGCCATTGAATCAACTTGTAAAACCCTAACTAATCAATTCATGAAAAGATAAAGGCTAACCTACTTTCAGAAATGAAGCTATGTTATCTTGTAGAGTACATCAAATCATCTACTTGCAGAATAGAAACTAAACTATCTTGCATAATTAATCAAACTAACAATCAAAATCACATGTAGTATCTACCTAGTTCATACTTTCTCATAAGTCAATAACCTACTTGCATGATAAAGAAACTAACTCTACTTTATTTTTGCAGTGAGGACAAGGAAAGTTTGGAGTGGCCTAGGAGATTTTCCCGATCATATTATCACAACTAAAGGTCACTATGCATCTATGCTAAGACAAAGTTGCAGTGTGGGTTGAAACTAATAAAGGAAAATGTTGCTACAAGTTTTCTATAGGTGATTTCTATAGGATGTTTGTAATGCTACATGTTTAGTCAATTTAGTATGTTCTAAATTGCTGCATTAGTTATCAATCCGGGAGTCGTAAACTGATGAAGTGTGGCGCACTATATGTGCAAGACAACCTCTTTCTTACTTTTTATTGTTTTCAATTTTTATTTTGTTTTGGGGTTTTATCTTCATTTATCTCCTAATGTGAATGGAAATCCTATTCCTGAGTTTTAAGAATACTTTAGAAGGCAAGTATGGATATAGAGTTTAAGTCAATTATGTCCTTTATGATGATTTCCAGAGCTTACACTTCAGAGGATCTCAAAACATACTAGCAATGAAATTAGTACTTGAACAAGAATGGAAATGTGCTGCTATTCAAATCGAACAAATGATGAACTACTGATCATGAAATCACTATCTCTGCTGCTCATCTAAATACAGAAAACTAAGTTAAGCTACTACACTCAAACAAATAAAAAACTGCAAACTAATAAAAGTAAAATCAATTCACTTCATTTATAGTCTGATAGCTCGCCAAGTAGTCTTTTCGGGGTTAAGCTATGGCTCTGGAGATAACATTAATAACATGAGGAATTGATATCTAATTGTAGAAAAATAAAACTAAAATCAAATCACATCATTCATAGTCCCATAGCTCGCCAAGTAGTCTTTTCGGGGTTAAGCTATGGCTCTGGAGATAATGTCAATGATATGAGGAATTTGATATCTAATTACAGAAAAATAAAACTAAAATCAAATCACATCATTCATAGTCCGATAGCTCACCAAGTACTCTTTTTGGGGTTAAGCTATGGCTCTGGAGATAATGGCAATGATCTGAGGAATTTGATATCTAATTGCAGAAAAATAAAATAAAATAAAATCACATCATTCATAGTTTGATAGCTCGCCAAGTAGTCTTTTCAGGGTTAAGCTATGGCTCTGGAGATAACGTTAATGATATGAGGAATTTTATATCTAAACTAACTAACAAAGCAAATGAAAAAGACTGAAATCAAAGCATAACTGAAATTGAAAAGCTAAGAAAAGCAAAGTCAGCAGAGAGGCTAATCTGATGTCACTGGTTATTGTAAAAATTGTATGAAAATGCCCGGGCCTAGCCTATCCTGAAACACACAATGATCAGTGTTAGCAAAAATCATGTACATGAATGAAATGTTAACATCATAACTAACTTTTGAAATATACACAGATGAACAAACTATGAAATATGTGCAATGGAAATAAGGAAACAACACATAAAGACTTTATAGAAATAAAGAAAACAAAACCTCAGCCAACAGGGGCCCTCTGCGCGGCCTTGGTCAACACACTATCAGTTTGGAATTACGCTCACACGGTCATATAAAACAGAGTCTTGTTATATTGAAAAACAGAGGAAGACTCCTCTTGTTACAATAGCAGGACCAGTTCATAGCACAATACAATGACTAACAGCAAAACGACATAAAAAATTAACTAGTTTTATGCATGTGCAAAAACATTATTTATAAGGGAAATTTCATAATTGTTTTCCTATGGAACACTTTCAACAAAGGACACGTGAAAAGATAGCATCAATGAGCTTAGCGTGATGGTTTCCAAGATCAGTCAATCTATCAGAAGATGGCTGTTGGATTTGCATCATGGGGGTAGTCTACAACTGTCAAAATGAACCCATGGATCTAGGAATGGCCTCGAACCCTTCACATATTTGAAAACAGAGACCTGTTTTCCGTAGAACTCTTCGTTTGACGACCGTTTGACCAAGGGCTTCCTCCGCGAATTTCGTTAAACCAATAGGACCCGATCCATGTCCAGATCATTCCTGACTTACCCACATGCCTCGTTTTTCTTGATGACACCTGTAACCTAGAGATCAACAAAAACAGCTGCGGAAAGTTGAATCAGCTACGGAAAGTGGCTGCATTCCACAACTAATGAGCAAAATCTAATTCAAATAACAAACACAAAAACATAGTTAGAAAACCACTTAAATGCTCTTTTAGAATCAATATGCAATGATCTTTGATAGCTTATGAGGTATTGGTGAGGGGAAAAGTCTAGGAAAGTGTGTAGGAGAGATGTAGTTTCAGGGCTCAACATACCCCCATTGTGAAGGTGTTGCATGTCCCTATGCAACCAAAACTTTGACCATCCTCCCTTCAGTTCGTGTGTTTTAAGACCTCTGCTAACACATCCAACCTTCTTCTCTTCTTTCTTGGTACCACTGTCATCCTAGGCTTTCTCATTAGGCATCTGAATTTGAGGTTGATAAGAGCTCTGCTCAAACTCCTGCTCTTTTTCTTTAATTTCCTATTCTTCTTCTGCCACAACCCAAGATGCAACATGGTGTTGTCGTGAATGATTTTATCCAATCTACTTTGTTCCTTCAATGTTTCATTTTCTCTTTTGATGTGTCTATTCAAGACCTCCAGTTCAAAAACTTCCTATTTTAGTGTTTGGATTAGAGATTCCTATGCTGTATTAGGCTGGGTAGATGAAGTGCCTGGATCTATGGTAGTCTTCTCAAATGACTCAATAAAATCATACATTTCTTGCTGGTTTGGATCTATCTCAGGTGTAGTCTTTCTTGGGCTGACCGCAAAATCCGGTTGAAAAGGACTGATCTCAATATCTGGAGGACTGGTCTCAATATTTGGTTGAGAATGTGGTGGGCTACGGCCAGGAGAGATTGTTGGAGATTGTTTTGTTGTTTCCTCTCCTAAGTCAATGAAGTGGGCCCCTTTAGTTTGTACTTTCCTCCCTATTTTCAGATAGCTTCTTTTCCTTACTAGTGTCTTTAGCTGTGTTAGTAGGAGTGTCTTGAATGTTCACACTTATTTTCTTTCTCCTACTTTTCTTAGCTGAGCTACTTTCAAGTGTCTCAAGTGGGTCCTGAAAGAAGTTTCGAATCAAAAACTATTCCCTGGTATCTTTTCTTTCCTTCAACTATTTTTCAATCAAGATTTTGACAAGGCCGTGATGTTAAAGGTGGGGCTCTATGTCATCCAGGTTCTTTTGTACAGTTGTGGACATCTTTTTCAGTCTATTCAACATAAAATAGGGAAAATTGATAGTTTTATTTTCTAGAAAATTCATTAGCAATCGAGTGTGGTACATGTACATGGACCCAAACCGTCCTTCACATGTAATAAACTTCTGGATTATCAATAATAAACTAGTCCACTTTTCCTCTAGAGCAGTAACAGGGATTGCACGTTTGAAGATAGTTATATCCATACTTGGGTTACGCAACATAATACTCCAGGCTTTCTCATCAAAATTTTTGTTTTTGAACCACCGTTCCCCTTCCTATGGGAGTTTTGTTGTTGCTGTGATAGATGCCTCTGTGACTGAGAATTTAAGATCTCCAACCTCAACTTTCATGCCATCAAAAGACCTTGCAAATGTCTTCGTAACTTCTTTGTTGTGCCCTCTGAATTTCTGAATGAATTGCAGCCACCGTGCCTTCCGTAATATACTCTTCAATTGTGGATAACCCTCCATGAAGTTAGGCCCATCCAGCTCTATTCGCACTAGTAGGCCCATTTCTTCCTCTGCCTTAAAAATATGTCTGTGAGTGATGGACTGTGAGTAATGGACTAACAGAGGTGAAACGGTTGTGTTAGCGGGAGACGGAGAAAATGTATTGAAAATGAGCTCATGGAGCGGAGGTTTATGTGAACAGGGCAGAAATAACAAATGCAACTTCAAGAGTGAGCCCGACAGAGCTTTGAACTAGACGGCTGCGGAATAGACGTTAGCATGCTCACAAAATGGCTACGAAATTTGTGCGGCAGGAAAGAGATGTGATCAAATAGATTACGTTCTCATAATGACCTATTTCAATAGGTGGAATGTCAAATACAATTGAACACGAGTTAAATTCGGAGACGGATCATGAGGCCATTAAAATTAATGCAAGGTTCATGGTGGAATGATGTAAAGGCCATGGAGCGGTTATGAGAGCTATCAAGGTGAATCATTCCTTATAATGGAGCCGGTGGTTTAATAACTATATAAAACATGCCTTAAAATGCTATTTGAAATGAACTTTGATCATACCTTAGAATCTTACCACTGCCATCCACTGACCTTTTGATTGGCTACTTCCTGTTGGTGCTTTAGGTGCTTTATATCTTCAAAATATTTCCTTTGTCATACCTGCATTTGGTTCTTATTATTATTTGGCTAACATCTGACTGTCAGTGTTGAAATACAAAGTGTTAGCTGCGGGATCTACAATTAGCTGCGGAAACAAGATTCAGCTGCGGAAATTGACACAGTGAACATATGACTGAATGGAGATGATGAATGATGACTAAGTGAATGAAAACTAGTCATGAAAGGATTTTGATTGGCGGAATATGATGATAAAATGAAATGAAATGAAGTGAAGTGAAGTGAAATGAAGTGAAGTGGAGTGAGATGAAGTGGAGTGACATGAAACTATGAAGGAAATGAGATGGATTTTTTTTGGAAAATATAGGGCGTCAGAAGTTTCCAATTTTCGCCCTGTATTTTTTGTATAAGACTGCCAATCAGTGATTGGTTTTTAGGCTTATATATTTTTTTTTAAACAAAAAAGGACAAGGACTAGGCTGTTGGAGAAGAAGGATTCTTCTTCACCAGCCTTATTGCAGAATTGTCTTGAAAGATTTTGACAAATTCCTCCTTTGAGAGTGGCTTATGATGGACTTTTAATATGTGACCATTCACAATAAGAGGAGTTTGATATTCATCAATGGTTTTGATTCTTACCGCTCCATTTCTAAAGACTTTGTCAATCTCATATCGCCCAAGCAAATGAGTCTGAAATTTACCTTTGAAATCTTTGAACTTGGAATCAAATAGCAATGCCCAATCTCCTTCTTGAAACTTTTTCTCCTTGATGTATTTTTCATGCCACTTAGCTCTTTGATATTGAACTAGATCAGTTCTTAGGATTGCTTCTTGTCTGATATCATCTAATTCATTCAACTGCTCCATTCTATGCTTTTAGGCTTCTGATAGATCCATTCCCAACTAAACTGGCATCTTGAAAGTTTTAACTTGGAACTCAATGGGGAGCAGGAATTCTTTCCCATAAACAAGTTCATGGGGAGAATGTCCTGTTGTATTCCTCCATGTAGTTCTGTAGGCCCATAAGGCTTCGGGAAGCCTTTCTACCCAATCTCTTCTGTGTAGATGAACAATCTTGGTAATGATGCTTTCAATAACTTTGTTTGTAGACTCCACTTGGCCATTTGCTTGCGGATGGTAAGGAGTATATTTTCTGTGCTTGACCTTGTATTCTTCCATCAACTTCTCCACCAGTCTGGATGTGAATTGACCTCCTTGATCTGTCACAATTTCTCTTGGAACACCAAAGCGAGTAAAAATGTACTCATAAAGAAAACTAACAACTGAATGCTTAGTAGCAGAAAATAATGCTTTGGCTTCTACCCATTTGGTGACATAATCAGTACATACCAATATATACTTTCTTTGTTTAGATGGTGAATTAATCGGTCCAATGAATTCTAAAGCACATTTTTCAAAGGGTTCAATGAGTACCTATGGCTACAATGGCATTTCATTTGAGAGGGAAGGTTTCCCTGCTCTTTGGCAGCTATCACACCTTTTGACATATTGTTTTGCATCTTTGAAGAGGGATGGCCAATAATATCCTAAAGAGAGGATTTTATAGACTGTCCTTTTGTCAGCAAAGTGTCCGCCACATGGTTCATCATGGCATGCTTTGAGAATATTAGGCATCTCATCTTCCCTAACGCACCTTATGATCACAAAATCTGGCCCTGTTTTAAACAAATCGTTAGAAATCCATTAATATTTTGAACTCTCCTGAATAATCTTTCTTCTTTCACCAGGAAATAAATGTGGAGGTAGTTTCCCTGTAACCAAATAGTTAGCTATATCTACATACCAAGGGGTCTTAGTAGTTACTGCAAATAAATATTCATCAGGAAACTTGTCCTCTACAGGAGAATCTTCTTTGGTATTCTGAATCCTAGAAAAGAAATCAGCTACTGTATTTTGTTTCCCTGGTCCATCTAACATAGTAATATTGAATTCCTATAAAAGTAATATTGAATTCCTGTAAAAGTAAGAGCCACCTTATAACTCTACCATTAGTAATGGGTTTGTTCATTAGATATCTAATTGCAGATGGATTAGTATGAATAAAAGTTTCATAGCCTGTTATATAATGTCTAAACTTATTGATTGCATGAACAACAACTAAGAACTTTTTTTCAGTCACAGTATAATTCAACTCAATGGGAGTTAAATTTTTACCGGTATAATAAATGGCATAAGGAACTAAATCTTTTTGTCCCAGCACAACCCCTAGAGCTGTATCTGAAGCATCTGTAGAAATATGGAAAGGGAGTTTCCAATTTGGTCCTCTCAAGATAGGTGCTTCAAATACTCTTGTTTTCAAAGTTTCAAATGCTGATTGACAATCAGGACCCCATTTGAATTCATAGTCTTTTGTAAGCAGTTTGAAGAGTGGAGATGCTATTTTGGTGAAGTTTTCTATAAATCTTCTATAATATATAGTAAATCCCAGAAAACTTCTAACTTCTTTTTGACAATTTGGAATAGGTAACTTGGAGATGAATTCAACTTTTGATCTATCAACTTTAATCCCATCCCCTGAAATATGATGTCCTAAAACAATACCTTCAGTAAACATCATAAAGCATTTTTCATGGCTTAATGAAAGGTTCATTTCTTTACATCTTATAAGGACCTTTTCCAAATTTTCTAATGCCTCTTCAAATGAATCACCATAAATTGTAAAATCATCCATATATACCTCTACACAATCATGGAATAGATCAGAAAAAAATTCCTAGTACTGCTCTTTGGAATGTTGTGGGTGCATTACATAATCCAAAAGGAAACAATCGATAAGAAAAAGTTCCCCATGGACAGGTAAATGTGGTCTTATCGTGATCTTCAGGTGCTACCTGAATTTGATTATAACCACTAAAACCATCCAGAAATGAAAAGTACTTTTTGCCTGCTAATGTATCTAATACTTGATCGATAAAGGGAAAAGGAAAGTGATCCTTCAAAGTTGCTTTATTCAATTCCCTATAATCAATGCATACCCTCCATTTACCATTATTTTTAGGTACTATAACCAAAGGAGAAACCCATCGGCTATCTGAAATTGGATAAATGAAGTTTACGTTGAGTAGTTTTTGGAGCTCTTCTTTCACTATCTCCCTAAGGTTTGGATTCATCCTTCTTTGAGGTTGTCTGATTGGTCTACTGTTTTCCTCGATGTAGATGTGATGAATGAAAGTCTTAGGGTCAATACCTTTCATATCAGTATACTCCCATGCAAATGCAGTAGAATGTTTTTGCAAGATTTTGGTTAGCTCTTCCTATTGTGACTTTTCCAAATTTTTGTTGATATTCAATGTTTTACTTGGAAAAATCTCAATGGTAGAACTACCAAACTCTTCCATAGAGTAAAGAGACATTTGTCTTGATGATAGATATATAATATCAGAATCTAAATGAAATTGTGTGTGGTCATATTCTGAAGATGTTTCAAAATTTTCTAATGTGCTCAGAATTTGACTATCTTCACTAATTTCAGAAATAGTAAAGACAGGTTGTATAATGTCTTCATCATCGACCCATTCATTGTCTCCTACTTCTGTAATTGCTTTTGCTGGAGGATACAAATTGAATTTCTTTGTTGAACTACCATCAGAAATGTACATATCCCCAGATCTACAAGTAATAAAAGCATCAGTTGTGGCTAACCAAGGGCTTCTAGATGAGTGGGTGACCTCCTAAATTACTCTGGGAGTCAAATCATGAATCTACTGGATATTCCAAGAATCTAAGGAGACTAAAAAAGATCTTCTAATACACCATCTGGTTTGATTATTGATCTATCTGCAAGTTGTAGTAAGGTGGGTGTAAAAAGAAGATTAGGAAGTTTAAGCTGTTCCATAGTCTGTCTACTCATAATGTTTATAGCAGCCCCTAAGTCAATCAAAGTATTTGGAATTTCTATCCCATTTATATGTTTCTTGACAATTGGACTACCTGGATCCACATATTTCTGCATGGTAATTTTTCCCATCATGATATCTACAATTTTTCCTACCATGTGGATTCTTCTTGTATCTCTTTGTTTCCTTCCTGTTCTTTTGAGACTCAACTCCTTTATTGTTTTTGCTAGAATAGGAATCTCTCTAACGGCTTGTAGCAAGGGGATCTTGATACAGACATTCTTTAATTCATCTAGAAAATCATAGTTAGGCAACAAGATTTGTTTTCCACCCCTTTGTCAATTTGTAATCTTTTAGGGAAATGAGGTGTGGATGAAGATGCAGGTTGCTCAACTATAGGAGTTGTGGGGGTTGACTCTTTTTCTTTTTCTTTTTGAATGATTGGGTTTTGAAGAGATGCTTCCTCAGAACCTTTACTGGCTTTAAGAGAATCCTCCTCAGAGGTATCTTGCTCCTGAACATCTATAGAAGGTTTTTCTAAAACTCTACCAGATCTGAGTTGAACATCATTAAGAGGAACAATCATATAGGTAGGAAATTGTTGTCCTTCTACCATGTAAGCATTCTGAGGATTTTCATTGTTAGGATTTGGCAATGGCTGAGCTGGTAGTTGATTTGTCTTTTGTTGAAATAGAAGCAAGAGTTGAAGATTTGGATTTTGTTGAGAAGGTTGTTGTTGTGGAAATGGCAATGAAAGTTGTAGGTTTTGATTTAGAAGTTGTGGATTTTGTTGATTTTGAAAAGATGGAGGATATTGATAAAATTGAGCAAATCTCCCATAAGGATTTTGCATCCCTTGTGCCCATGATTGATATGGATTTTGAGGTTGGGGCCAAGGTTGTTGCCAAGAATTCTAATTTGGCGGGAGCTGAAAGTTCATAGGATTGTTAAATCCTTGATTTTTTTGCCCCTGCCAAGGTCTTCTTGAAACAAAACAATTTGCATCCCTTGTGCCAATGATTGATATGGATTTTGAGGTTGGGGCCAAGGTTGTTGCCAAGAATTCCAATTTGGCGGGAGCTAAAAGTTCATAGGATTGTTAAATCCTTGATTTTGTTGCCCCTGCCAAGGTCTTCTTGAAACAAAACAAAGGGACTCTACTGAATTTGGATCTTCTTGAAAGACAGCTTTGAGTCCAGGAATTGAAGGACAATCCTTGGTCTCATGACTTTCTGAGCAAATCATACATGTTTATACAAATTTTGCATCCAAGGGGCATTCCCTTAGAGCATGTTTCTTTCTAGATTTTGGACAAAAGATGGCTAAGGCATCAACTTCTTCTTTCTGCTTGTTTTGTATTTTAAGGTGTCTAGTTGTTCACTAAGGCTCCCTAAAATATCAGTTTTGAACTCATCAAGCATATTGCCAATCTCTACGCTACTTACTGATCCAGTTGTAGATTTGTTTGCTCTAATAAGAGAAGGATCTCTAGGCCCTTTTCCCGTTTTAGATTTTCCCCTTGAGAGATGGACACATAGTTCTGCTATGTCACGATGTGGAAGTTGAGAAATGTCTCCCTTCCCCATCATGTTTAAAATATCTATCCATTCATCTCTAATGGCTTTCAATAGAAGGGCTTTCAAGGTTTCCTCATCTAAATTACTAATTTTTTCTCTCTTTAAGTTGTATTGAAATATTTCAAGTAAATCCTCCAAGTTTTCATCTTCTTTTTGCATCATTTTGAATACCTCATCCTTATGATTGGTGGGCAT
>APFE030942380.1:0-10558 GCA_000404065.3 Pinus taeda
CTTTCAGTAATTGTAAGTTGTTATGTGTATCATTTTCCTTCTTTCATCTTCTGCAATTGAACAAATGAAGTGTTAAGGTAGAATCCATCGATGGTTATGCTCTACCTTTAAATTTGTTTGATTTTCCATGTTTTCATCTGTTTATGGAGAATCCTTGAAATTTTCTTGCTCTCCTTAACTTCTCACCAGTCAGATCTAGTCATTCATTCTCTTTAAAAGCATCAAAATGATTGCCTTCCTTGCCCCAATCAGATCTCTGCAGAAAACTGTGCCTCATCCTCGAACCCAAATTACCTTTCCCATTGTTTTCAACAAAACCCTAAAAACCCAAAATCAAATCAAACCCCTGCACTTAATACCTAGCCTAAGATCAGTTGCAAATTTAGTCATCTCGAGCCTCTTTGATTACCTTTTTCGAGATAGACCTGGAGAAAGCCATCTCCTGTCCTCGTAGGGCTAGCTACGAGGCTAAGCGTGGTTTGATGTAGCCTTGAGTTTTACCTTATTTCAGCCTAAGGTATATTTGAGTGCTAACAACAAAAACCTATTAATGAGATGGAAATGTTGGCAATACTACATGGACTAAAGAAATCATGACCTTACCTAATGGGAGGACACTTCAAGGTAAAAACATATCACAATAGTCTTAATATTTTTTGGAACAAATATTATCTTCAAAAAAGCAGCAAAAATGGGTCACAAAGATGTTGGGTTATGACTTTGAAATCATCTACAAAAAAGGGAAGAATTTGTTTTTTGTATATGAACTCTCAAGAAAGGTTGAGGCATTAACCTGTGTCATTTCTATTGTTAAACCTAATTGGATAACTAAAGCAAGGGGTCAATGGAAAAATGACGAAGAGGTGTAGACACATTTAAAATTTGCAACAAGATCCCAATACATGTGATACATTTATTAGGAAAAATGATTCATTATGGTAAAAAGATGACTTATATCTCTATAAGAATTCCCAACTCAAACAAAATATTCTTTTGGAATTGCACGCCTCCCCCTTAGGAGGGCACTCGGGATTTTAAAAAACATACCACAGGGTCAAGAAGGAATTTTTTTGGGATGGCCTTAAATTTGATATTTAGAAGTTTGTGGTGGAATGTTTGGTTTGCCAACAAAATAAAGTTGAGACAATTAATACCTCGAGCCTATTACAACCTTTAGTCATTCTAAGTCAGCGTTGGGAGGAGGTCCCAATGGATTTTATCACAGGTTTACCCAAGTTTGAAGGAAAGAGTGTCATCATGGTGGTATTTGATAGAATTACCAAGTATGAACACTTTTGTGTATTATCTCAGCCTTTTAAAGCTAGTACATGTGCTACTTCATTTATGGAAACAATTCAAAAATTATATGGAAACCCAAAGATTATTGTAAGTGACAGAGATCCCAATTTCACTGGAAATTTTTGGACATAATTATTTTCTTGTCTTGGTACGCAATTCAATCATAGCTCATATTATCATCCTTAATCTGGTGGGTAAACTAAGACAGTGAACAAATGTTTGGAAGGATATGTTCATCACTTTAAATCTGATAAACAAACATAATGGGTCAAGTGGTTACCTCTCATTGAATGGCAGTATAACACTTCCTTCCATACTACAACAAAAATGACATCATTTATGACTCTTTATGGATATCATCAACCATCCATCGCATCATCTTTAAGAGAAAATTATAAGGTTCAAGCAGTGGAAGATCGCATCGAGCATCAACAACAAGTTCTCCAACTCTTAAAGGATAATCTCACTCTGGCACAAAATCGAATGAAACATTAAGTAGATTAGCATCACAACGAAATAATTTTTGGTGTAGGTGACTAGGTATTTTTAAGGCTACAACCATACAAACAAATGTCTCTCAAGCAAGCTAAGAAGGATACTAAATTATCATCCATGTATTATGGTCCTTACAAAGTGTTGTAAAAGATTGTTACTATGGCATACAATTTGGAGTTGCCTATATCTTCTCGAGTACACCTAGTTTTCCATGTTCCATGCTTAAAGAAGGTTATAGATGACGAGCTACTAATTCAAACAGTATTTCCAGAAATAAATGAAGAAGGAAAAATCATATTGGAGCCTGAAGCAATCATGGAAACAACAACCCAACAACTACGGAATCAATCAATTTTAAAGTATCTCATCAAGTGGAAGAAATTACCCACTGAAGATTCCACATGGGAGGATGAGAATTTTATACAGAAGCATCCTGAACCACTCAAGCATTAAGGGCAACACTTTTTTTGAAGGAGAGGGGCATGTTCGGTCCCAATATTACTATTTTACCCCCTTTATTGTTATTATTAGAGTAGCCCCCTATTGTTATTGATGTGCCCATGTAGACCACACATTGCTATTGTTGTGCCCCATAGAATCCCACTATTGTTATTGTTGTACCCTTACATTATTATTGTTATGTAGCCTCTAATTATATTGTGACCGCTTAGACTCTTATATATACCAAGGAGGTATTTCCATTTGTATCATCCAATAATTGTTCATTTATGTAATGTAAATGAGGTTTCCCCCTCGAAGAGGATAATTTTTAAGTTGTTGATCTATATTTTCTTCTGTTTTGTAAGTTGGTTGGATAACACTCAAATTTATCAAGGTGGCTTGATGTTGAATAAAATAAAAAAGACATCTTCCAAAATAGGAGAAGCCAAATTTGGAAAGAAAAGAGAAATGGTATAAAAAATGAGAGAATTTTTTTTCAAGTAAGAAAGAGGTTATTAAGAACAATATTGATATATTTAGGATCCATTTTACATTTGCTGCTGCTTATAAGAACATTCACTTTCATATTATTAAGCTTGTAATTGTACACCATCAACAGTATCAAAATTTTTCATTTTTAGGTTAGACAACTTTGTCTCAAGACTAGTGATTTAAGTTTTAGGAATTTTGTAATCATAAATACAAGAATAAGTCCAGTTGTTATATAATCATAGTCATATTAGGAGAAAGAAGAAATCCTTATTTTATGTATGAACAACTATTGATAGATGGGAATAAGAATCAATGTAGTCATATTAGGAGAAAGAAGAAATCCTCACTTTATGTATAAACAAATATTGATAGTTGGGCATAAGAATCATAATTATGTCACATATAGCTCTTGTTAACCAACATCCTACACATGCATTGATCATAAAAATGAGATTAACAAGCACGCCCAAATAGGCAACTAGCAAATACACAAATAAACAATTCATATCTATTGCCAGAGATGAATTAGTGGTTTCCTAGTGGTAGAACAACAATGGCGGGATCATTTAAGGCATTAGTGGAAAAAAAATTGGTTTGGTAGCTATAGAACAACAATGGATCATTACGGGAAAATGATCGAAATCTTTGTATTCATATATCAACACAACTAAACATTAGAAGAAGAAAGGCCAATAATGTGGCATGAAAACCAACTATCACTAGAATGATATAATGGAAACATCATATAAACCATAAAAGTTTAAAATGATCCATAAAATGGTTTCCAATAATAAGGAATAACACATAACAAATTTCCCACAAATCAAATTCAATTGTAAGATATAACATTGAACAAGGGTTGAGCCATAAACAAAATATAAAGCACAACACTGAGAGTAATGATATGACATGACATTGAAATGATTAGCCATGTACCAAAAAGGAACCAAGGGATATGACGCCTAACTATGAAATGAGCCAAACACACCTACACAAGAAATGGGCCAAATATGGACTCTTAGAGCGTGATACAACAATAATTTCCCATAAACTACAAAGGCAAACCATAAGGTATAATATTATATAGTTGTTAAAAATGTAAGTAATAATCACAAGGAAGGACAAGGAAATATAAGTCATAAGGTATGAGAAGAAAATATCTAATATTGAGTCACAAATGAACCAAACTCAAAATGGTTGAGGCATGGAATGAGATCAGAGATTTAGACCTGAAACTAGGAATCACAACTCTTAGAGTTGTTTAAAACTCAAAGAAATGCATACATGTTATAATTGCACGTGTTCATTACAAAAAATGAACATAATAGTTATAAAAAAAAAAAAAAACCCTTTGAATCAAAATATAAACATACTATATTTCACCATGCAACATTTGAAAATATAAACATTCCCAAATGTGTATTGACTCGACCAAAGTAACAATGAATGCATGCTAATAACATAAAAATTATGTAATTTGTGAAATATGGAGAAAAATAGTGGCACTCATGCCTTCTAAAGATAGAATATGCATTCCTATGCATACAAATCAATTTAAATGAAAAAATAAGCATTATCACAAACAAAACCATACCTAAAAGTATGGTTTGTTGCAAAGAATAAAATCCATGCTCTTAACTAGAGATCCTTGATTTAAAATTCATGCAAGAATTTTGGGA
Organism: Pinus taeda; assembly: GCA_000404065.3. NCBI lineage: Eukaryota > Viridiplantae > Streptophyta > Pinopsida > Pinales > Pinaceae > Pinus > Pinus taeda. The sequence goes on from APFE030942380.1 coordinate 4,407, forward strand.
AGGCCATCTTATGAATATAATACATGTGGATGACTTGGAACATGATAGCTAACCTACAAATTTGTAATAGTTAAAGCACTTAATCCTCAAATGATATTTCTGCTCTTGCAAACAACCACATTGATAATTGAATGAAGATTTGTACCTGTTACATTTTCTTCATTATCAACCAACCAAAAAATTACATTTGATGTTTGACAATGAAGATGAACTATAAGGAGAAATAAAAGTCTGAATACCTCATCACCAAACTATCTAATTGTCCTTGCTCATTTTAGAATGTGATCAAACTAAACTAACTAATAATCCCCTAAGGGATCATTAAGGGGGGTCCTTAGGCACTTCAAGAAAGTAGTTAGAACAACAAATCAAAAGAAAATTACTCAACCATATAAAAACAAAAGTGTCAAAATATAAATGACATCACTTTATATATAAACCATAATCATAATTCTAGACAATGGATTCCTATATAATCCATATCAATAGAATTACCATTTTCAATTGTTAGTGTATAAGTTACCTAGATTTGTTGCAGCATTAAGTGCAATTGGCCATGTAGAGATTGCAAGATGAGGTGTAGGAGTGGCATTAGCCATCTATCTTTCCTAGGAAGTAACAACATGTGCAGGTGTTGGTTAAAATGGGGACTAGAAATGAACATTAAAATAACATATCATACAAAACTCTTCATGATTCAAATACACCCAAATCAACTACTCTTGATATGGACAACGATTCACAATCTCATAAATAAATAATTAAAAATCCACCTAGAGGTCAACATACCCCATGAGAACCAAGTGGTCGGAAGCCTCCCCCTTTCAAAATCGTTGCCATAAGAAGATTAGTTGCAGGATATGGTGCAAGAGCTCCATCTGGTTATCCATGACTATGATCAACAAACAATGTTTTTATGTGTGGGTTGGGCCTTGGATTTTTATGAAGTGGATCCTGCTGATTCAAACTACCATAAATTTCAAACACCAAAGCAAGGAATATGAAATTAGTAATATTCACCAACCACAAACCTCATAGAAGTATAATATAATATTGGTATTGGTCATCAAATCTAGCTACAACAACTAGAATTATATGGTAGGTACAAAAGACTCAAATTTGGACAACTGTCTAACAAGCTAAAAAAAAGAAAAACTTTAATTAATAAGTTTTCATAAGCGAGAAGTTTTCATAGAAGGAAACCTACAACTTGTCTTGGAAGAGAGGATTAACTTCAATAATATTTTTAAGCTCATCTAACTTGATATTCCTTGTTGACTTGGTATCTCCATACTCGGAAAGTTGCTCCATTTCCCTAATGTTCAGCCAAACATAACAAACAACACAAATAAATAGATAAATAAATAGAAAAATACAACATCTTTGTGAAAGAGATCATAACTAGATGGCAAGGATCTCACTGATAAGAGAAGCCCCTTTTTTCTTGTCTACAACAAAACATACTATGACAAAATATGTAACTTTGTTGATAATGTTGTAGCATGAAATTCCTTAAGAATATCTAAGAGAGACAAAAGAGTATCTATGTAAGCCACAATCTTACTTGTAGCAGAGCCAAAATTAATTAATAATTTCATGTGCACAAATCTGAAGAAAACTTTAGGTCTTTCACTAGAATTTCCACTACTTTTTCTTGATCTTTCCATCACTAATTCAACAATTCTCAACATTAGACATAAAAAATATATATCATTCAAGATGATTGAAATTGAAGCATTTGTGGTATGACACGCGTGTGATTTTTTTTCTCAATCAATTTAACAAAATCATCACAAGCAAAAAGCAACATGGAAACAAATCATCTATGACAACTATACATGTGTTGAGATCATTAATCATGAACAAATTTCAACATTAGAGAGCCAAAAATCCAATAAAAACAAGTAATTTGGTTTTGTAGCACTCGTCGCATAATTATTGAGAGTGTGTAATCAAATGATGGAATGAAACCTCAGTAGCAAACATAGAAGTCACTATTTGATTATATCTTGGGCATGCCAAAAACCATCCCAAAATTCAAAAGGTTTATACCAATAGACCCAAAATATACCATTTAATCAAAAATAAGATTCCAATCAAACATTTCTAACATGATTTTTATGATACCTAATGTTTTCAATTTAGGAAAACAATCATTTGAAAATCTAAAAACATAATTCATCAATCAAGTCAATTTGTAAGCATGTTGACATTTTGTGCAAAAATTCAAATAGAATACTTAAATGACAGTTAAAACCATCAAATGCATCTTAAGCATTCACTCAAGTGACTCTAGTCCCAACAATATGTGAAATCTAGTCCAAACGATATGTGAAGAACATAAGTTCAGGATGAAATTTCTGACATAAATTCAAACAGAATTCATCGTGACAACCACAAAGGATCTCTTATTGGAAAAAAAATCAAAGATTTTTTAATTTGTAATCAAGTTTTTAATTTGTAATGTTGTTACTGAGGGCATGTTTCTATCCATTTGCAAAATTAAATCTGAAAACCAAACCAAAAACATCATGATTTGCAATATGGAGACAAGCCTCTCCAACCTTGGTTAACCAAACAACCCATCTTTTAATCAAAATAAAGTTAAGGTATTGTTGTGTATTATTTTGTTAATGTGCGTGATTACATGAAGTGGACATGAGAGAATTGGTCATAAATTTAAAAAGAAATTATTCTTTCTTGACTCATACACAAATTAAATTAAGTAAAAGATGCTTTTATCTTACATATATCATTTTCTTTAGAAATAGTTACACCAACAAAGAGGAGATCACATGTGGCATTCTAGAGGTCATAGTCACAGGGCTATAGTAGAATAGCAGCGCATTATACTATTTAATTTTTATTTATTGTTATCATTATCTTTTTGGTAAACACCTATTAACTATTATATAGAATACCTTAATACAACATCTATTCACAATCAATTCAAAACACCAAAAGCTACGCCAATTAATAATTAACACATTTTTTTTAACATAATAACAACACATTACACCATTCAATCCCAAACTAAATTAAATATATTTTAACACATTATTTTCCCACATATAAGTCTCTCGCTTTATATCCAACATATCAACTCTATTATCAATTCAAAAAGGATCAAGAGATTAAGAAAACAACCATATCACATCTGTGGATTCACATTAAAATAAAGCATGTGTTTCAAGCTCATTACCCTATACTAATTTCTTAACTAATAAAAGGAAAAACTTGGCAACAAAACTATCTTAATTTGTTAAGTAATAAAAGGAAAAACTTGGAAACAGAACTATCTTACAGCTAAACTGGTAGAAATATAAATATTTGCAGTTAAAAATCAATCATCAACTCAAACAAATCCCACCAATCCCACAAAATTTTATAGCTACACCAATAAAAATTTTGAAATTAAAGAAAGGCATAAGATGCATGACTTCAATTTGCATCACACACTTTGTTTAGTTAGTAGATTAATACTTGTGTAACAAGCGGGAAAGAGAGGTTTTCACTGAATAATCTAATTTCTGACTTTGAAATGCGTTTGACTCAATTAAAACAGAGTTCACAACATACTTGTACAATGCTTCCAGATATTTCTACCTTCTAGTTGACGGTTATCATTCACTTTCATGAACCTGGAAAGTATTCTCCACCACCTCCCAGTTTGTACCCTATACTCATTTCCAAATCTCGAAAAATATTTTCATTATCGATCGACGATTATCATTCACTTTTATGAACCTGAAAAGTACCTCTCCACCCCCTCCCAGTTTCCACCCTACACTTCATCCTCAAAATACTCATCCTCTCTAAGCAATGAACTACTCTATTCACATAATCAATAGGATATGTAGAAATAGGACTGACACTTCATTTTAGAGTTAAGAGGAGTAACAAAAATGTAGGGTGGAGAGCAATTTGCCATAATGGAAGGGGAATCAGAGCTTTATATTTGAAAAATAGTGAACACTTATTTATGTGTGGCTAGATGTAGTAATAGAACGAGAAGTGGTGTACATTGTTTCCAACTTTAGCAGATCATTGAGTTACTAAATTGTGATAGGATAGTGAAGGGTTTCCACAATAGTCAAAGTTTTCACAATGGTATCTAAAATGATTCTAAAGGAGCTCAAGGATTTGTAGAAGGATCCCGTGACATTTTGCAACATAGGTACTTTTATACCCATTTCATATCTTCCCCTTCAATTGATTCCCATGTGCTTGAGATTAATGGGTTTCACAACTAAGATTCAACATAATTCTTTGAAATGATTCCTTTAATATCATATGGTTTTCGTGATAGGATAGAAAAGGGTTTTTACGACAATCAAAGCTACCGCTATGGTGTTTAAAATGATTCTAAAGAAGGGTAAAAATAGTGAAGCATTTCCACAACAATCAGAGCCATGGAAATGGCATCTAAAATGATTATAAAGGATCTCAAGGATTCTTAGAAGGATCCCCCAACATTTTGGAGCTTAGATACTTTCACACACATTCATATTTGCCCCTTAAAATGATTGCCAATTACTTGATATTAAGGGTTTTCATAGCTAAAATTCAGCATAGTTCTTCGAAATGATTCATCTAATATCATATGTTTTGTGTCTATCACTACAAGAGATTACATCATGAGTTTTACTATGCCATTTTAGGTCTTCTACCTTTCAAACAAATTTCATGTTTTCATTTTATGTGGATCCTAGGTCACATTCAGGTTTTTATTGAATTACAACATTTGGGTTATGTTAAGATTCATGCTAATCAATAACACGAGAGATTGGACGATATTTGTTTGATACTTTTGTGTATGATTTACATGGTTATTCTAGATGTAATGGAGGATAAATACATTAATTTTAAGATGTATTTCACCAATTAGGGGGCTATGAGACTCGTTCAATTTCTTCATATATGAAATTGGCAAGGTACGTTGGGAAATATGGTGGGGGATCTAGGTCTTGATCTAGAATGTATGTAGAAATAGTGAACAAAAATTCCTTTTATACCTAAGAGTTGTTGGATCATGGAAAAGGTATGCATTTACTATTAAACTCATCATCCTTTTCCTTTATTATTATTCTTTCTATATCTCAATGCACTAATCTATTAAGGAATCACGGTAAGAAATAAAGAAATTATTTGTAGTTACGATTTGGCTGACTATTACCTTCCTTTATGCAGAAAAACAACAAAAGGGACAAATGATGTTCCCTATGAAGGAATAGTAAAAATCGACAAGCTAATGAAGGAGCGCGGCAGTTGCAAATAAGGCCAAAATTAAATTAGCAGAATCAGCTCAAGAAGGGAAATGATGCCTGAAGATGGAAAACTGTTGCGAATCCCTCAGGATATAAAGATCCTAAGGGATCACGTTTGTCATTTATCTTTTTACCCTTTCCTATTATAAAAGGAGATGTTTTGTAAGAGGGAAAAAAGGGAGGAATTTATATATTATTGGAATTGTCATTGTAACTACAGACTCTCGTTGTCAAGAAGAACACGAATTTATTGTAATGCTTATTCAGTTTGATGATTAATATATAAGTTGCTATTCCTTCACGTTTCTTGAAGTAACCTAGCAGTGTTTGCTAGCGACTAAGGGCCCAGCCTCTAGTGGATTAAACTGCTTTTCTTGTGTCATACATTTCCAATTTTCGCAAGTGTGATGGTCTGATAGTATTCCTGATTTCTGTGATTTTATTGCTTCGTTGTTTATTATTTTCCAATTTTAACCGAATCAATTTGTTTTATATAATTTACAGTATTGTCGTTGATTTAGTTTACTTTCATTTCAGATCAAGTTACTTAGATAAATATTCTGATTGATATAATCAACTATAAAGAGTATTAACTATCGCTGTTGAAACTCTCATATTGATATCATTCGCTGTTTAAGATTAATTATTGAGGATTGGGTTTGATTTATATTAAATCAGTTAAAGAGGGATGCGTTATCACTACTGTACTCTCAACTCATGATTGTTGTTACTTTAATGAATGTAAGATTTGATTTCGCCAAAGGATTGAGTTTTCTTTAATTGCAATTGGAATTTACTAGACACATCCGTTTACTCTTATATTTAAAAGATCTATACTACAATTTAGGAGCATTACTCTTTGAGTTAAATAGCAGCCACATACTG
>APFE030942383.1:0-19907 GCA_000404065.3 Pinus taeda
CATCAATTTCCCGGGGTCGTAACTTTGGCATACGATCTCTGTTTGACGCGTATGATAGATCGTTAGAAAGATCTATCCGAGAACTACCATTGTTGGAACGGGCAACACTGTCCATGTTCCATGGACTGGTGTTGCCCCCGGATTCCCCAAAAAACATCGTTTAGGGCCTCAAAACGGCTCCGGAAGTTGAGGACCCGAAAAACTGCTAAAAATAGTAAGTTGTGCTACAATTAAGGAAAATGAAAATGCTGAAAGAGACAATGATGGGGGTCCAGATGGACTTGGCAGGTGGCCACCAATATCCACCTGGATCAGTGAGTGTGCCAAAAGGATGGGATCGCATGCGTGCGCACAATGACATGCATGTTGCTGCATTCCCTTGCATACGATCAACAACACTTCTCACCTTGTTTACTCTGTGTCAGCTACTGGGATGGATCTATGACTTGTATGGGCATAGTTTCATCCATGAGTGCATGTTGCACCTCCTATTGTAATTGTTCTTGTTGCAACTCATTCTCTTGTCCATGCAGCTCTTGTTATTCCTTGAGTTGTTTCTTCAGCACATGCAACTCCTTCTTTGTTCTGTTCTCTACCTTCGCGCGATCTTCATGTCGCGCCGTCACCTCATAGCCTGAGTCTCAGTTTCTTTCATCACAAGTGGATCTGCCTGAGCTTGCAACTTTATTTTGCCTCTGTGTTGTCAACAAACTTCCTCTTGCATACGGTATGCTGCCTTCAGTTGTTGTTGATGGTACTACTTGTTGTGATGATGTTATCGTCATATCTTGATGTCCTTGTCTACAAACAGCTCAATGTCTTCGTGGGTAGGCAAGTTCCTAGACACTTGATCAACTTCATCACCAATTGTGCTCAGAACGGTGTCTTCAACTCTACTCTCCTGGAACCCATTGTACCTGTGTTGTTGAGAGGCAGATGATCACCTGCGATACTTGGAGATATGGAAACACTCATGGCAATTAATCTGTCAGTCGAAAACCAAAACGAACTTGAGAACTGACTTGCAACATACCTCTGTGACTGATCATGAAGGTTGCGCAATTTACGTCGGGAGGTCGGGAGACTGACTACCAAAACTTCATAAGGCATAGTCCAGCCTGTCAGTAGGCTGACTGACTATTGGAACTGCATAATGCACAGTCTATCCTGGCCTGCTGAGGACTAAAACTGCGTAATGCGCAATTTCAGTCAGCATTGACATGCAACTAGCAAACTGCATTGCGCAGTTTCTAGGGCCAACAGGACATTGCCTCCAAGAATTGTGTAATGCATGCCTGGAGGTTAGCACCTGGCTAGACTTGTGCAATTTCTTGAGGGAAGGTAGAGCCTTCGCTTCCGGAAATGCGCAGTGCTAGCTGGGCAAGGCACATTCAGGCCAAGGCAACCCAGTCCGACCGACGAGTGACTAAAAACATGAGAAGTGTGAATGCATGATGAGATGAGTGTGAACAAGAGTGGATGCTCATTCATGCAAATAACAAGTACAAGATTCATAAAATGGGAAAGCATGCATGTGTGTGAAGTGAGTCGCCGCAACGACGATCGTCCGTGAAAAACAGTGTCATGCATGCTACAACAGTGAGATGCGAATGAAAATTGATATGGTGCTTCTACAAGCTAACATGCATCAAAACGACAACAAGCGCTCATTGAAATCAAGCAGAAAACAATCACACAAAGCAAACAACAAAAATGCAACACAAGACATGCAAGGCGGGCTTATCCCAAAACAACTGAGCTTAATGTGACGGTGACTCCTAGATGCAATGTGGGATGTCAGAGTTGTAAGGTCAATGTGAGGAATGAGCTCTACAGCATATGGTACATGAGTTTCGAAAAAATCAAAGATGTGACGTGTATGCCACAAATATAGGAAGAGCGACACTTGGAGGGAGGTTTTTGAAATGATCCTTGCATGCAACCTCCAGCTACTAAAAGTATAACTCTGAATCAAGGGATTCTTTTGCACGCTGCCTTGGGAGAAGAATCCTATGCATGCAAATCAGTTTTTCTTGGTCCCAAAGGGAACCGGTCGACTCAACTGCACATGCAATAGTCTGCTCAGTTGGGAGGAAAAAATGTGCATTTTTGGGAGGGAGCTAGGCTAGCTGCCCAGAGGGATTGCGGAATTTCTGGGCAGAGCAACTGACTACTATCTAGAATTGCACAATTTCTAGGTTGAGCAACCCTGATGGGAGGATTTGTGCAATTTTTCTAGCAATAGTGACAGGCAGATTTGCACAATTCTGGAGACTAGTAGGCTGCTAGACAAAATTGCACAATTTCTGGAGGGAAGGTTGGTTCCCCTCCAAAATTGCGCAATTTCTTGAGGGATCTTCTTAGCCTACAACTAGACCAAGTCCAGTGAAACAACCTATGAGGGGGGTGCAACAAGATTTGATGGACAAGTTGTCATTTTGCAAGAAAATCATTGAAGCTTGTGTACTTGACAAGCAAGACATGCTACTATGAAAGGTCGGTAGGCAGGCTCCAAAATGAATCTAAGGCAAAATTTTGGAGGATGGTTGTAGCCGCTACAACACTTGGCGACACACTCGTAGAAATCCAACTCTGTGAATGGACCTTGTTCCAGAAAAGAAAGTCTAACACCTCCTAAAGTATTGTTCAGTTCTCAGTTTGTCTCGGTTTCCACACTTGCTTGATTGTAAGATGTAGCATCTGCTAAGCTCTTGGTCAATTGACACACATTTCAAGCCAAGTCAACACAGTTTTTTCGATTGGGGTTGAGGGGTATATTGGTGCACAAGCAGTATAGTCGTCAAAGTCTTACTTTCATCTATGGTGTTGCACCACTGCCAGCAGGCCTGGAAAGTAGCCGACGGAGTCACGCAAGAACAGAAGCATCGCTCTGCTACCAGCGAGCTTGGTTAGTACCCCAGCGAAGTTACTTGCATCAACTCTCTACGTAAGAAGCCTTTCTCTTCTTTTGCCTGATTCATTTTTTATATTTTTCATTTTTGAGTTTTCAGTTTTTCATAACTGTGCATAACACTTATTCATTTCAGAGGCAGAAGAGGGATCCCAAATTATTGAGAGCAGAAGAGGTTGCTCCTTTACAGAAGTAGTTTATTATATACCTCTGACGTGCCTATTAAGGTTTTCCCCTCACCTTACTCTACTTGACTAAGTTGGCAAGGGTTAACCCAAAAACAACAGAATATAGTAGTTGACACTAGTTAGTGCGCAAGCGTTGTATTTTCACCAAGATTCATTTCAAACAATAAGTATTTTCCATCGACATATCATGGAATAAAAGTAACAAGTTCTTCATACAGAGGCGGGATGACATATAACCAAGTAGTGATAGTTGCACAAGGCCTCTTGTACTTTACCCAGCTTGTTTTAAGAGTCATGCATGGTTTCATGCGAAACTAACCTACGATCAAAAACAAGCAAACAAACAACAAAGCAAAGCAGAAGCAGAAGTAAATGCAAAAGCAAAGTCAGTAAACAAACAAGCAAACAAAGTAAGAAAGCAAGCAAATTGAAAGTAAACACTACCTCTACTCCTAAGCTAACGTGCATGGGCCTGATCACATGAATTCATATTTCCAATGCAACCACCGATGCATTGGTTGAGCCATGTTGATGAAGGCTTGGTCCGCGAGCAACCCAGTTGTGTGAACCAAAAAAATTGAAAGATACAACAGTGAAAACAGACACACTCCGAGCTTATAAGCGTCCATAGAACAAAAATGAGTGAAAGCGCATGACATGCACTCTATGTACTTGCCATGGTGCTATGCTACACTGTGTACAGATGTTGAGTGTATGCATTCCCTTGACCATGATACGCAAGAAAACGTGAGAAAGGTAGACCACTTACATTGCGCAAGTGTGCTTGCTATGTAAGATTCTTCCAATGCATGAGTAATGGGATCATGTAGTTCAAGTGGAGGAAGTAAAATCTAAGTGTTAGATTAATCTTGAGTGCATATAAATGAGTGACGAGGAGCCTTGATTGTTTGAACAATTTCCTGATCAGAAGTGAAACCGACCTCAGGACAGCGAGGACCTGACATAACCATCAGCTTGGGCTGAAGTGCCTTGACAGACTACGGGGTTTCGACTTTGTTGATATATGGATCATCGTGGACCAGTGGCTTAGATGGATTGACAATGAGTGAATCAACATCATGATCAGATGATGAGGTAAAGAGATCACGACAGCTAAGATCAGAAAAATCAGGATGTTGGTCGGCATCCTCACAATTTGATGAATCACACAGAGGGGTAGATGAGAAGAAAGGATGTTCACCCTCCGTGTTTCTGAAAAAAGCAGATGAAGGATCAAGTGGATTTTCAATGAATGATTGGTCCTCCCCATTGTCAGATGATTGATTGATATCCGGTGTGTCCTGTGAATGATCAATAATGGGTGCATCCATGGATGGAGATGCACATGAAAAATCAGGGATGGCAGGATCATCAAGGATGTTAGGAGAAAATGGAGTAGGTACGGACAGACAGGGATGGTCCCCTGCAGCCAGTGGATGTTCAAGCTCCCCGTCATGCTCTTCATGAGTGCTAGCGCATGTTGGTCGTGCAACACAAACTCCGTCGATAGATCGATCCTCGTTCAAAACAAGTGTAGAGTCCATAAAGGAAGAAAATAAGATAGTGTCATCCGGAGGATGATCAGAACACGAAGACGGAGGTTGAGGTAAAAAATACATGTGACGAGGTATGGGACTCACAACCAAGTCTCCGCAAAAATCAGAAGGAGTGTGTCGGGAGGATGTGACGGTTCAACAAATGTGTGTTCATGCTCTCCCACATCACTCTGCAATGGTGGAGTTGTTTGATGAGGGGACAATGGACAGTCACTTGTGGTAGCGACTGTATCTGTCTGTGATTGTGCAGCTCCATCACCGAAGTATGCTGAGCGGGGTTTGAGCTTGAATTTCTTCTTGGGACGAGTATATTTCTTAAGACAATACTCAAATCTATCCCAAAGATAAGGAAATTTCCTCTGGCTCATTGGAATTTGAAACTGCAAATCACGGAAGCGCTGCCAAAATTCCATAAGCGATTCATATGGAGCCTTCCATTGTTGCAACAATTTTTGGTCAAGATGTTCTTGATCAAAATGATAGAAAGTGTCTTCAATGAGATCATAGAAGTGCTCAAGTGAGTGCACACTGTCAGTCGGTAAGCTGCACAACCACCGATGTGGAGATTTGCGAAGTGTGTATGCAAGCAGTACATTGGACTGTTTGTCAGAACATCCATCTTTCATGTGAAGCATGGAGAGGAAGTCATGTAATAACTTAGGCCAGGGCACTTCGTCTTCACCATCAAACGTGAATGCAGAAAAGAGATCAAAGATTCAGTGTGTGAAAAACATCGTGGATGGAGGAGAGTGCAAGACTCCATGATAGATATACAAAGGTTCAAAACAGGATGAGAGGGCACATCTTGTCTGACAGATTCAGTGTGTGAAAAACATCGTGGATGGAGGAGAGTGCAAGACTCCATGATAGATATACAAAGGTTCAAAACAGGATGAGAGGGCACAGCTTGTCATCTGGCCCTCCTTCTAGCGCCATAAATGTTGACGGTGCTAGACCCACCAACATGTCATAGGATCTCCCTGGTAAGAAGTCCTAATTAGACCTCAGACCATTTGGTGTAGGAGTCCCAGCAGTGGGTCATACGGTAATGCCTTGACCACGATTTTGCACAGAGGCAAGTAAGATGTCCCTATTGGTAGCAAGGGTGTGACGGCCATGGCGAGTTAAGGAAGGTGCATGAGTGGTTCTAACAGATGGAAAATGGGGTGAGTGCACCCCTTGGAAACCTGTAATAGTACTCGGCTTAGAAGGGAACACATGAGAAAAGATGCATCACCAGCTGGAAATCAAGTTAGCGAGCAATCCAAAGTGATGTTTAAATCAACAACACGTCTGCAACAAGATTCATACAATTGCATACAAAATAGTTCATACACAAATGTGTAAGTTAAATAACATACATTGCTACAACAACCATAATAATACAACTACAATAACAACATATGCATGAAAACATGTTGGCTCTGTTACATTAAGAAGTGTAAGTTCTAGTCATACAATACATCCATGTCCAACCACTAGTTCCAATAGTGGAATGTTACAGCCACAACTGCTTGCTCCTCCAAAGAGATATACTAGCTCTGCGCAGTGGAGAAGCCAAGGCGCATTACAATACTATCCAAGCTTTCTGTAAGATACTCCTATTGAAGCTTGGCTGACCAAAAGCCTATACAATGAGTTATGAGGTGCTATTTATAGCAAAGGGTGGGGTGACCCTTGACATCCCCCTTTGAGACCGTTCATCCACCCTCATGACTCTTCAACTACTTTATGATTGTTACATTCAACTATTGACACTTGAACTTCCACCTGACAAGACATTACATTACAGTGCACATGTGCCCATGCGAGACAAAATGGCTTGAGCAAGCCATGTAAGACATCGCTGACACTCAGACCGTTGTGGTGAGACCAACTCTTTGACATGCTTGTGATGGTCGAAGGTGATGAGTTGATGCCAAGCTTGGTTGTCCGTGCACTCAATGGTGACATCTTGTTGAAGAGAACTCTTGCCTTCATTGCATTCGGGTGCACTAATATGGCTCCTCTGTCCAACTCATCTAATAGAATGCACATGGTCATCCTGGTGCAACCACACCGGTAACATGTTGATGCATTGTGTCTACGATGCTCTCCAAGCATGTGTTGGTGGTCGTGCACATCAACTTGTCGAGGTACATATTCAGTTCCAGTCGGACTTGCTTCTTGTCTTTGCCTCGGTGACTATGCCGAATGGGTGGGATCGCATGCGTGCACACAATGACATGCACGTTGTTGCATTCCCTTGAATGTGATTAAAAACACTGCTCACCTTGTCTGCTTCATACCAACTGCTAGGATGGATTTATAACTTGTACGGGCGTAGTTTCATTTGTGAGTGCATGTTGCGCCCCCTGCTATACCTCTTCATGCCGCAACTCATTCTCTCGTCCATGCAACTCCTGTTCTTCCTTGAGTTGTTGCTTCAGCACATGCAACTCTCTCTTTGTTCCATTCTCTGCCTTTGCATGATCTTCATGTCGCGTCATCACCTCATAGTGTGAGTCTCCAAAGTTGCTTTCATCACAAGTGGATCTGCCTGGGCTTGCAACTTTGTTCGGCCTCTATGTTGTAAAAAAACTTCCTCTTGTGTTCGTTGCATCCGGTATGCTACCTTCAGCTATTGTTGATGGTGTTGCTTGTTGTGATGCTACTGCCGTCATATCTTGATGTCCTTATCTACGAGCAACTCGATGTCTTCGTGGGTAGGCAAGTTCATAGACACTTGATCGATTGCATCCCTAAGTGTGCACTGAACGATGTCTTCAACTCTGCTCTCCTGGAAACCATTGTACCTATGTTGCTGAGAGGCAGATGATCACCTATGATAGCTGAAGCCATGGAAACACTCATGGAAAGAAATCTGTCAGTCGAAAACCAAAAAGAACTTGAGAACTGACTTGCAACATACTTATGTGACTGATCATGAAGGTTGCACAATTTACATCGGGTGGTCGGGAGACTGACTGCCAAAATAGTGCAAAGCATAGTCCAGGCTGTCAATAGGCTTACTAACTACTGGAACTACGTAATGCACAGTCCAGCTTGGCCTACTGAGGACTAAAATTGCGCAATGCGCAATTTTAGTCAGTAGTGACATGTAACCAGCAGACTGCATTGCACAGTTTCTGGGGCCAATAAGACACTGCCTCCAAGAATTGCGCAATACATGCCTGGAGGTCAGTGCCTGGCTAGACTTACATAATTTCTAGAGGGAAGGCAAAGCCTTTGCTTCCATAAATGCACAGTGTTAGCCTGGAAATGCATGATCAGAGCCAAGGAAGCCTAGTCCGGCTGACGAGAGACTAAAAACAAGAGAAATATGAATGCATGATGAGATGAGTGCAAATAAGAGTGAATGAGAATTCATGCAAACAACAAGTGCAGGATTCAGAAAATGGGAAGCATGCATGTGTGTGAAGCGAGTCGCCGCAACAACGACCGTCCATGCAAAATAGTGTCATGCATTTGATAATAGTGAGATGTGAACAAAAATTGAAACGATGCTTCTATAAGCTAACATGCATCAAAATGATAGCAAGTGTTCACTGAAATCAAGCAAACAACAATCACACAAAGCGAAACACAAAAAGTGACAGAAATGAAACACAAGACATGGAAGGTGGGCTTACACCAAAGCAACTAAGTTGAATGTGCCGACGACTCCTCAAAGTAATGTGGGATGTCAGAGCTGCAATGTTGATGTGAGGAATGAGCTCTGCAATGTACGGTTCATGAGTTTTGATAAAATCGAAGATGTGATGCACATGCCACAAATCTAGGAAGAGTGACACTCGGTGGGAGGTTTCTGAAAGATCCTTGCATGCAACCTCCAACTCCTAAAAGTAGATCTCTGAATCAAGGGATTCCTTTGCATGTTGCCTTGGGAGAAGCAACCCATGCATGCAAATCAATTTTTCTTTGTCCTAGAGGGAATCGGTCGACTCAACCGCACATGCAATAGTCTGCTCAACTGGGAGGAAAAAATGCGCATTTCTGGGAGGGAGATGGGCTGGATGCCTAGAGGGATTGCGTAATTTTTGGGTAGAGCAGCTGACTGCTGCCCAGAATTGTGCAATTTTTGGGCTAAACAGTCCTGCTGGGAGGAATTGTACAATTTTTCCAATGAACAGTGACAAGCAGATTTGCACAATTCTAGAGCCTAGAAAGCTACCAAACAAATTTGCACAATTGGAGGGAAGGTTGGTTCCCCTCCAGAATTGTGCAATTTCTTGAGGGAGTTGCTCAGCCTATAGCTGGACCAAGTCTTATGAAACAACCTGTGAGGGGGATGCAACAAGATTTGATGGACAGATTGTCATTCTGCAAGAAAAGCTTGTGTACTTGATAAGGCAATACATGCTGTTGTGAAAGGTTGGTAAGGAGGCTCCAAAACCAAGCTAGGAAAAAATTTTGGAGGGTGGTTGTAGCCGCTACAACACCTCCATTGCAGCTCCACTACATGCTTTGACCAACGTGAAGGTTGTCTTCCAGTGGGGAGGAAAACAACAGAAAGCATTCAATGCTTTGAAACAAAAGATCAGTTCAACCCTAGTTTTAGCATTGCCAGACTTGAAACAACAGTTTGAAATACAAACACATGCAAGTGACTATGCCATGGGTGCAATTCTTTTACAACATGGTAAGCCCATTTCATTTCATTATGAGATTTTTAATGGTGTTGTTATTAACTATCCTACATATGATAAAGAGATTTATGCATTGGTACAAAGTGTGAAGAAATGGAAGCATTACTTGATGGGAAAAGAAACCATTATTCACACTGATCATCAGCTTCTACAATATCTGCAATCTCAAACCAAATTGCAACAGTAAAGGCACTTTCGTTGGATGGGATTTTTACAGCAATTCCACTTGGTAATCAGGTACAAGAAAGGTATTCATAACAGAGTTTCTAATATGCTTTCTAGACCAGTTATTAATGTGTCCATTCTACTCAAGAACCATTATGTTATGCCTGAAAGTTATGTTGAACAATACACACAGGATGCTGACTTTCAAGAGGTATATTTAAACTTGAGTCAAGGCCACCAAGTTCAGGAATTACACAAACATGTTCACAATAATATGTTGTATCATTTTGGAAAAATTTGTGTTCCACAGGGAGAGAGAGTAAATGTCACAAGGGAAGCACACACTTCTCTTATTGTTGGACCATTCGGTGTATGTAAGACAATGGTAAATATTCAAAGGTATTTTTATTGGCCTCGTATGCTTGAAAGTGTGTCACATTTTATCAGAGGTTGTTCATTGTGTGCAATCAGTAAGCCTAATAACAGGAAACTAGGATTGTACACACCACTTCCAGTGCCTTCACGACCATGGGAAAGTGTGTCTATGAATTTTGTAGGATTTCTTCCTTTATCAAGGAGAAGTCATGATTATTTGTATGTAGTTGTGGATAGGTTCATCAAGATGTGCATATTAATGCCTTGTAAAAAGCAAATTACAGCTGAACAAACAACTCAACTTTCTTTCAAAATGTATGGGTTCATTTTGGATTACCTACTTCTATTATAAGTGATCACGATTCTCGATTTGTTGGGAATTTTTGGTCAAGTTTATGGAATTGATGGATACCATGTTGAAGAAAAGTACAACCTTTCATCCGCAAACAGATGGTCAAATTGAAGTGGTTAACATGATATTTATTCATTTGCTAAGAGGATATTGCAGCGAACATCCTAAGTTGTGGGATGAACAATTGCATTATATTCAACATGCTTACAACCGAGCAAAACACTCTTCTACTCTAACTTCGCCTTTTGAGGCATGTCTTTGTTATTTTCTTAAATCGCCTTTGGATTTCATCTTTGAGGAAGATGTAGTTGTAGATGGACATAGTGACATAGACAGAGCAAAGAAATTCATTGAGCAAATTCAGTTCATTCACCAAACAGTTCAAGAACAACTAGAAAAGAGTCAAGGCAAGTATAAGGCAAGGCATGATAAGCATCGTGTGGATCATCAGTTTCAAGTAGGTGATGAAGTTTGGCTATACATTAGCAAGGAAAGGCTTCAAGGTGAAGGTAAAAATCTGAAACCAATTCATTATGGTCCATTTAAAATTCTGGAAAATATTGGTAATAATGCTTTCAAGCTTGATTTTCCTTCATATATGCAAATCTATTCCGTTGTTAATGTTGAAAATTTGAGATTGTATGAACCTCCTTTGATAGAAGATCAAGGATGGAATGTTCAAATTTCATCTATTGAAGACTTTTCTTCAGAATTCCTTGATGTGCTTCAGCAAGACACTATACTTGACAGAAGGACAAGGATAACAAAAAGGGGAAGTATTGATTATCTTCGGGAGGGTCTCAAAGGTACACATCCATCAAAGGCCAAATGGATTGAAGTGGGGAAGGTGAGGGAACGATACCCTCATCTGTTCAATAACTAAATATAAATATTTTGGGGTCCAAAAGGCTTCCAATGGGGAGTGATCAGGTGCTCATAATTATGCTAAAAAATTAAAGTGTCAGAATCTTGTCAAAGTCAGCTTTAGATTGAATAACTCGTTATTCTGAATCCAACAGTGTGAATGAAACTCAAATCCGAGTTCGTATGCAGAAGATAGAGCAAGTCAAATTTCAAGTTTTACTTGTTTATGTTGCAGGATTGGATGATATGGCAAGGGTCCTAGCGAATGGAGAAGCGCCAAGTGGCAGGTTGCCATTGGGTCCAGCATATCAACATATCACATATTGGGTCCAGCATATCACATATTAAGAATCAATCCTCGCAAATCACACCAAAACCTCGTTGTTATTATTTCTTACCATTGATAAAGTGTTGATTGCAAAGATTGCCGGACGTGAAACTTTATTGTGTTACAGTTTAGTATCCCCGCAGGTCTGTCATATCGCATTGGTTATGTTTCTGCAGTTGACTGCGATAAGACCTAGACACGGGAATTTTATATATCACAGTTTATTACCCTGGCAGGTCTGCAATACCGCAATCGCAGTGTTTCAGTGTTAACAAGATCTTCAATCATTGAACTTCGTTGATTGCGATGAGCGGGAGGTTCCGGATGCAGGATTTTATATGTTGTAGTTAATTATCTTGTCAAGTCCGCAATATCGCATCACAACGTTTTGTTGTGTTGAAAGCTTGTAGAACTTGCTGATTGCGATTTGCAATAAGGTCGTCGAGATATAGCCCGCCGAATGAGGAATTTTTGGCTCCATTAGCAGATTTTGGAGCGAAAAAAGGGGTTTTTGGTCGGTTTTAGAGCATTTTGTGGAACACATAGTAGAAGAACTGGGGGAAGTCATAACTTCTTCAGTTCTTATCCAAATTGGATGCAAAAGAGGCTAGATAGCCATTTTTGAGGATTATGAACTCATGGAGATAAGTTTTAGAGGCATTTGAGCATTGTAAACACACTTTTGTTGTAATTTGAGCATAATAGAGAGGCCCAAGCCATTGGAAGCTGGACCAAGGAGATGTAGCCCAAGAGGGGTGAACTCCTTTATCATGTGCTTGTTGTGCGTTGTATTTTGTTGTTGTTCAACACATATTTTTATGTTAAATTGTTTATAAGATTTACATAAGAAACGCTAATGGGGATCAGTTAATTAAGCAAAAGTATTGAATTGTTACGCACTTTATAAGTAAATGATAAGCATCTTCGGTTTTATTCTGAATGGAGAATTAACACAACATTATTAATCTGCTTCATTTCATATCAAAGCGACAATTCTAAGGTTCAAGTAGTGGAATATCACATCAAGCATCAAATCAAATCAAATAACAGGAAGATCAATATCGTAGTTAAAGAAGTTTTGATGTGGACTATTGGGTATTTTTACGGTTACAACCATACACACCAGTGTCCCTCAAGCAAGCCAAGAAGGATAATAAATTATCACCCAAGTATTATGGTCCTTACAAGGCATTGCAAAGGATTGATACTATAGCATACAAAATGGAGTTGCCTACATCATTGTGAGTACACCTAGTTTTCCATGTTTCATGCTTGAAAAAGGTTATATATAACAAGATCCTATTTCAAAGTATATTGCCATAACTTGACGAGAAAGGAAAAATCATATTGGAACCTGAAGCAATCATAGAAACAAGAATTCGACATCTACATAATTGATCAATTTCAGAGTATGTCATTAAGTGGAAGACATTACCTATTGAAGATTCCACATGGGAGGATGAGTATTTCATACAGAAGCATCCAGAAATACTCAAGCATTGAGGACACCACTTTTTTGAAGGAGAGGGCATGTTAGGTCCCTATAATACTAGTGTATCCTCCATATTGTTATTGTTGAGCCCTTACTTTATTATTGTTATGCATGCCCTAATTATATTTTGACCCTTTAGACTCCTATATATACCAAGGAGGTCTTGTCATTTGAATTATCCAAGAATTGTTCATTTATGTGATGTAAAGGTAGGTTGCCCTCTCGAAGTGGCTTATTATCTAGTTGTTGATCTATCTTTTCTTATGTTTTTGTTCTATTTCTAATCTAGATACATAACATAGAGCCCATCCAGTGTAAATGTTGAACTCAAATGCTCTAATACCACTTTGTGACACACCCCCTACTAACCTCAACCCCAACTAAGGTTATAGGGAGGCATTTACGATGTTGACCTAATCTCCATGGTATGGTTATGGAAATGGGGTCTAAATTTTTCGACCCATGTCAACTTCCTCAAAATTTAAAATGAATAACATTGTTTCATTGGTCTCATCGAGACCTTTCCAACGACATAAATTTCACCTCAACTTGACTTATGGATGAAAATATATGATCAATACAAGGTAAGCCAATACTACTTTGCCACATCATAAAGCATCCAAATGGCCTTGATGCGCTTGTTTTTCCACCGTGGATAGCCCAACGTGGACAGGCACACCCTTCGAGGAAATCAAAGGTTGGATTATCTGGTACCATGACATATTGAACTGAGTGACAAGGTTCGATCCCCAACCCTTGACTTTGAGGTCGACTTGACCCCCATCTGGGAACCGCTTCACCTTAGTCTTGACCAATTGACATGACGCGACCGACTGACCTGACCCTCGATTGGGGAATCCGACCTAACTCCCGACTTGTGCGTCCCATTGAAGGGTTACACCTGCGTACTTGGGATCGACCACAACTTCACTCAATCTCCAGCCTTTCCACCAACCTTCCGACCTTTGGACCCCTGACTTGGTGGGTCCAACAAGAGACTTCAAGCCTGTTATATAAGCTTTCAATACTTAGAAAATTTCATGAGTTTCTTTCCCTAGTCTACACAAGTGTCGCGATATGTGACTCTTCAACCTAAGAAGTCATGAATTTCATGACTTCACCATGGTTCCCAGTACCTCAAGGCCATGGAAGCCAAGGTACTTGCGTCGTGACTGACAACCGAACTTACTGAATAATGCACATAAAGTATTAACAACAAAAACCAAGAAAAATGATATGTACATGGATTTATACCTAACGAATGTGCATTCAAGTACAATCTCTTGAAACTATAGGGAACTTAAGCAACTCTCAACCAAATCCTAACGATGTCGTTCTTTTAACAAATCAACTCACATACAAAGAGCAATTAAATAAACATGAAATCACTCATGCTTTTCGAATCAATGAAATAGAACACAATAACTCATGCTTACACACCATTTACAAAAATTGATCATTCCTTAACCATTGATACAGGAAAGTGAATCTCCATTAACATACATGAATCACATTCCTTAACATCAACATAAGCATGCAACTAGTACAGTATCTTGTATATAATATTCAAATATGAGAAGTATGAGCAATACTTATTTTATACAACCAAAAAAATAGGTAATTGAGATCGAAACTTTGACATACTCTTCACCCAACCATAGACGAGCTAAAGCTACTATCACTTGCAACTGTGACCCCCAACCCAGATTCCAAAACTTGAGGTGTAGTGATTTCAAAGGGAACTTCAACCAAAGCAACAACTGAAATACAATGTCTCAGGGCACTCTGTCTTCATCCACCAGCTACATAATTCTACCAAAACAAAAACTGACACAAGATGTCTCAAGGCCACTCTGCCTTCATCCACCAACTACATAAATCTCTACCTTAGTATTGTCAGACTTTTCCATACATTATAAACATCCATATCAGGATATCACAGTACAAAGAGTTCAACTCACTTTTAGGAGAAGAAAGTCCACAATAAGAAAGGTTCATTAGTGGATAAAGCACTGATAGGTGGAAGAAATCACCTCTATAGGCAGTTCATCAGTGAGATAAGCACTAGAGCTTTAGCCCCCAAGGTAACTCCCTGATCCAAATGGAAAATGGCATCAACCCATGGTACTCATCCACCCATATTATTCATCGACCCATGGAATTTACCCATGGTATTGTAAATGGCATCCGCCCGTGGTATTGTAAAATCCACCCATGGTATTCATTCACCCATGGAATTGACCCGTGGTATTGTAACTGAAAAATACTATAAGTAACAAGTCACATTTTGTAAAAGGACAGATTGTCCGCCACCAATGTAGCCTTACAGTTATTATCGGTTTTATTAAAAGTTTATTAAAACCGATAATAATTGTAAAGGCTACATTGTGGCGACAATCTGTCCTTTTACAAATATGTGACTTGTTACTTATAGTATTTTTTAGTTACAATACAACGGGTCAATTCCATGGGTGAATGAATACCATAGGGTGGATTTTACAATACCACGGGCGGATGCCATTTACAATACCATGGGTAAATTCCATGGGTCGATGAATAATATGGGTGGATGAATACCATGGGTTGATGCCATTTTCCATTCAGATCATTCCCGGTGGTTCATCAGCCTCACATGCACCCGAGTGATTCTTCCTAATACAATAGGTTCTTCAATCCCAAGCTTCTAGTGGGTTCTTCAACCTTGAGGCAAGCCTCCGCTCTTTGTAACATTTTACCCAGCAAACCTCTGTCAAAGGATTCCTCAGCTGGTGCTCCGAATCAATTCAGAGATCATTTTTCTCTTCTTTCGTCTCTGTGTTCTTCCACAACAACTATGGATGCTTCCTTCTTTGCATATGCCTTCGTGGGTGCATGAGCGAGAATGCATGTAGGAATGAATGAATGTATGAAGGTCCTCCTTCCTTTCTAAACATACTAACTACCCATCCTCCGCACAATCACATAGCAATAAATTGCTTGACAACACAACCTATGTCTGTCTTTAAATTTTTGTCCTCTTCTTGCTTGTGGTTGGAGCTAAAGGACACCTGGACTTATCCTTATCTCTTCAGTTAAATTTAATTCATAGTCAACTCATTTAATTTTTGAGCCAACCCATGGCTGATATTTAAAACAACAATTCCCTCAAGCAATCTCCTTCCTCAAGCAATGAAATCTGTGTCCCTCTCTCAAAATTTTTAAATAATTACAATTATTTACAAAAGAAAATATTAACTAGGGGATATCACAGTCCCCTCCCCAATGAGAAAAGTATTAACCAAGGGATGTCACAATGACGATCACCTTGTGTGAAATTGTATTATTATCAATGATGATGCAAATAATTAATATATAAACTTAACATATTTGCATTTTAAAAAACTAGATTGTTAAATCATGGAGATTCACCATACTTTACGATTCTTAATATGTAAATAGGTTTTGTTAAGATATCATGGTTTATCAACACCATATGCCTAAAAAACCATAAATCATTTCATATCACGCTTGTTCATATGATATTTTTTAAACTAATCAATTTAATTAAAAAGGAAAAAAGGACATACAAATTTTGGAGATAAATCTCAACCTTTCAATTGTAAATATTACCTAAAATATTATATAGAGTTTAAATTCCTACTATGGACTTAATAATTATTAATAATTAAATTAAAATTCTAAAAATTGTATTCTAAAACAAGTGTAATATGCAGAGTTGATGCTTAGTACCTGCCTCTTATGTAAAAAGTATTTGATAGCAGAATAACCTGTGAGAATAATGGTAGAGTAGTACAAAAATATGTAAATTTACTTGTCCACATGCCAAAATGATTTCCATTATTTAAATAAAGTTCCTTCTTACCGAGATGGGAATTGAAAATGAAATAGTTAAATTTGAAGATTTTGATAATTATATTATTGGTTTAAGATCATTTTTTTGTTGTAGATTTAGCAAATTTAAAATGTGATTATAAAAAAAGGTAATTTTTAATTATTAAGAATATGATTAATTTTTCTTGTAGTTTAAATATTTTTATGTTTTGTTTTTATCTAATATTGTAGAAAACTATAGTAAAATTGTTATATTTGAAATAATTAATTATAATTCAATCTATTTTTGACTAAAAAGTGATTACAATATATTGTCGCTTATAAAAATATTATCAATATATTAATAATAATAAAATATTAGTTATTTATTAGAAATATTTATGATACACTCATTTTACAATTTTAATTTCAACCATAAAATTTTACAGTTTCCACTGACTTAGATTTTATTTGTTAGAAGCTTAAATAGTATGTCATTGAAGTTACAAATTATTAATAAGAATTATTGGAATATTTGGTGTTGAATAGATTGTTAAATTATTATTAAATAATTTAAAAGAAGCTAACGGAATATTCTATTTGGATAGAAAACATTTGCATAATAATGACTTAATGGTCATGTTTTTGTGAATATTATTAAAAAATTTAATAAAAAGAGTTTAGTATCATATACATCAACAAATGCAGATAGGCTAAAAAAGAAAAGTACATGGTTAAATACAATGAATCTCATATAAAAAAATTTAAAATAATCGAGTAGAAATTTTATGAACTTTGAATTAAGTAATGGAGAAAAGATTAATAATATCATGTCAATAGATTTGTACATTTTTATGTTGATAATAGTGATAAAAATATTTATAAAATAGTTGGATTATTATATACATGTTCAAAACATAATTATCCTTTAAATTAACAAATCTTAATACATAAATATGATATTTAATTAAATAAAAACCATGGAAATAGATGACTTAAGGTCCTATCTCGTGTGAATCAGTGAGAGAGGACAACCCTGTGAGCGGTATATTCCAAGTCAGATCGAACTTCACCTCTATGATGTCACCTTACACACCCTTAAAACCCAATAAAGAAGAGCTAATTAGGTAATGGTAATGCTAGCTAATTAGGTAGTCGTCTGGTGTGTTATGATTGAATGTGGGGAGTGCTCCCTCTTTTTGGCCTTTTTTTTCTGTGTATGTTCGTGCTGTGTATGTTGGTGTTAGTATTGTGTTAATGTGTGGTCTGTGTATGTTGGTGTTAGTATTGTTTTTGTGTGTGGTCTGTGTGTAAATTAACCACCGAGAGTGAGTTAGGGCAGAACAGAGAAGCAAAGCGAAGAGCAGAGAATGAAAAAAATATTTAGTTGAACCAAATTGGAATCTCCATTCCTCTTATGGCTGGATGTTTGAGGTGAGGGAAATCTGCATTGTAATTTCTTTGAGATATTAATAACCATTGGAATCTTTAATTTCTCTCATTTTCGTATTAGTAATTCATTGGTATTTTTAAATGTTCCAGGTACTCATTGTTCTTTGTTTGTTTGTAATTTCTTGCTTCCAGCTTTGGAAGTAGAGCGCTGGTTGCGAAGGGAAGTGAATACTTCTGCAAAGTCATATTTGCAAATTATCTACCTGGGGCTTGTGATTATGGGGTAGTCTTCTGCCGATTTGATTTCTTTATGAACGAGAATTGTAACAATGTAATGTAGATTTGATTTCTTTATGACTGACAATTGCAATAGGTTTCTGGTTTATTAATTATTTTTAAAATTTCTAGGTTAATTTCTTTCTTACTTTCAGAGACTCTGATTCTAGCTATGTGTATGGCCTTCTTTGTGTATATTGTGTTTATGTGTGTAAACTAACCACCAAGGCTTTGTGTATATTGTGTTTATGTGTGTAAACTAACCACCAAGGGCGAGTGAGCGCAGAGCAGAGAAGGGAAAATTTATTTGGGTAAACCAAAGTTGGGATAAGGTGAGGGAAATCTAAACTGTAGTTTCTTTATATTAACAACAAGCGGAATCTCTGATTTCTCTGGTTTTGGAAAGAAACTTTGAGGGCAAGGAGCTGGGTGCAAAGCGCCGAGTGAATAATTCTACAGTCATATTTGCAAGGTACCTACATCTCGGTTGTGATTATTTGTGGTTTTCTATCCATTTGCTTTCCGTGTTCCGTTCATTAATTATTTTCAAAATTTCTAGGCTATGGTGCTGGCTTTGTTAATTTCTTTTCTTGCTTTCAGGATCTTTTTTATATCTATCTATGTTGTTTCTGTGTTTGTTTGTGTTGTATATGCGTATTGTGTTTATGTGTGGTGTGTGTAAGTTAACGACGCGAGGGCGAGATAGGGCAGAGCAGAGAAGAAAAGCTTTATTTCAGTGAATCGAATTGGGCGACAGAATCTCGATTCCTTTCTGGAGGGATGAGGTGAGAGGTGAGACGTGAGGGAAACTTAAGTTGGTAGATTTTTATATCAATCACAATCGGAATCTTAAATTTCACTGGTTTTGGTTTTTAACAATTCATTGGTTATTTTAGATGTTTCTGCGTTAATAGTAGTTTGTTTGTAATTTCTCGCGCACATTTGCAAGGTCTTCTCTTGATTCGGCTTTTTTTAATGAATCATTTGCAATGTCTAATTAATTTTTTTTTATGAATAGTGATTGCAATTATATGTTTATAGTTTATTAATTATTTTCAAAATTTATAGGCCATGCCGTTTTGTTGGTTAATTTCTTTCTAGCTTTCAACAACTTTGGGAGTATATAGAGTGTGGAGAGGACTTTCTAGAAAGGGTGGAGCGAAGGAGATCTACCAGCTCTTGATCAAAAGAGATCTGCAGATTCTCTGAAAAATCAAGAAGTTAAATTAAATAAACTTGGTTACCTTTGTTTCCAAATTAAATAAAATCAATCAAACGAATTACATCCGGTTACCCTAGTTCCCAAATAAAATAAAATCAATTTTCATATATTAGGATCGATTGATATACGGAGATCTTACCCATTCTTGCAATTTTGAAATAATCTTGCAATCCTTAAAGTCGTTTAAGTCATTCTGGCCATAAATGATTGTATCTGAATAATGCTCTTACAACTCTGGAGGTTATTTCTTCGGTAAATTATTGAATCTGAAATATTATGGGTGAAATATAAAGGGCTAAGTATTAGTGTCAAAGTTTTCACGTATAT